>JAHWLE010000752.1:0-17693 GCA_024679135.1 Phytophthora foliorum
CACGCGCCGCTGCGCCGCCGCCCCTGGAGCTCAACGAAGACGTGGACGACGAGGACGACGCGGCGCAGGGCAAGGCCAAGGGCTGCAGCCTCTGCGAGCGGTCGTTCTCCGTGTTCCGCGCCAAACACACGTGCAAAAGCTGCTCCAAGAAGATCTGCGACGACTGCAGCAAGAACAGGATGAAGCTCAACCGCAGGCTCGAGAGGAAGAAAGGCTCGAGGCTCTGCGACCCGTGCGCGATGAAGTACATGCACGCCGAGAGCGGGGAGGACGCGCTGGGGGCGTTCCCGGACGCGTGTCCGACGCTCGCGTCGGCTCACAGCGACTACACGCCCATGCACAAGCAAGGAGGCGACCAGGGATTGTCGCGCCATCACTCGGTGCCGGCCAAGACGCTGACGTCCTTGATCCACGCCAAGGAGAAAGCTGCTGTGTCGACGGACGAATCTCAGGCGCAACAGACTGCAGCGAATCTCGAGACTCGCGGGAGAGCTGCGGTCAAGCGCGTCCATCACCCGTCGCATCTACGGACGCGCCACTGGGTGTCCCTGCTGGTGATTGCTATGCTGGTGGCGCTGCGTGTCGTCTACTACAACCGAAGGACCGGCGTCGACGGAAACGCCGTAGATTCCTCTACAGCTGCTCCGAGCCTAGCCCCGTACTCTTTTGTAGAACGGGCACTCGACAACTTGCTCTCCATGCGTACGTTGGGCACGTATTTGCTGGGCTTGGTGCTGTTTGATGAGCTCTCGCGTCCGAAGGGCGGTGAGAAGGCGCCCAAGAAGGCAGGCAAGACCCAGCAACGCCGGCGTCGACGCCGGCGCGTGAGCACGAGCAGTGGCGAGTTGCGCGAACGCACGCGTACAAAGTCGTCGTTGTCGGACACCAGTGTGCGGCGCGCTGTTGACTCTTCAGCTCCTCCGTCCCCTCATACCTCCCAGGAAGATGATCTGGAAGTGTCTGTGATTGAGCAGACGCATGACGATGAAGGATTCACGCTCGACAAGCTCGTGACAGCTCTGGAGGAGGGCGCTGCGAACCGTGCTCCGGACGGTGAGCTGAGCCTCGCGTGCTTCATTACCACGTGCACCGTCATTTGTGGTTTCTTGGGTGTGTTCGGCCGTGCCACATCGTTTGCTGGCAGCACGGTCGGAGCGTACTTCACGTCAATTGATCACAACCTGGAGACGTGGCCTGCACCGGCTTCGTCGAACACGTGGAAGGGTCAGAGTGTGAAGGCAGTGATCGAACACGAGGTGGACCTGGGTGTGGCAGATGTGGGCGGCAAGAAGAAGCCGTCGTGCTCGCGCTGTCTGCTGCGACTGCTGTGGTTCGTGCAGTTCGTGGAGGCTTGCGTTCGTCTGACGCTGCTCGAGTCGACCGAGGAGAGTTGCTACAACGGCGCCAGCAAAGCATACGAAGAGACTCTGGGCAAGCGCCACCCGTGGCTCGTGCGCAAGGGCGTCAACACTGCGCTGGGATCGATCCCCACGCGCAGCCATATCCTGGGAAAGCTGCACGTCGGCGAAGGCGACGCGTTGGAGCCGCTGCGCAAGTCGCACGTCGAGCTGCTGCGGGTCATCTCAGAGCTCAAGACCGTCTTCGAAGAGCACGGCCTCACGGACCTCAAATAAACTACTAGATGCGTGTCACTGCATACTACAAATTAGCTTCATTCACTACAGATGAACCATACCAAATACAACCGCGTGAACTCATAATGTACTGCTTCTCGTACCCGTCTATTATATATAATAGCCCGTGAGCTTCTGGGCACGTCTTTCTTGGTCAGGTGGCTAACGTCATGCCAAATTTGAGCAGACAGCTCGCCAACGGCGAGGACGCGGAGCTCCAGAAGCGAGCATGGGTGCTTGCACCTGGTGTTTGAGCCATTATAATATTATAATAGACTGTATGCACAGTACGCTGTGTACTTGCACGCTCGCCGACTTGAGGGCGTACAGTAAGTCGGTGAGTCATCGCAACCCCACCGAAATTGGAGCTGGGTTTGGTGAGAAATCATTTCCCAGAAATGTCAATCCTCAATACCTACGCAAATGTACCGTAGCAGTTTTAGCAGCAAGGAACTGAGCCCTACGAGTCTTCAGCCGTGGACGAAAGCTGAAAGAAAACTCGCGTGCGAGGCAGACAAGCATTGATAGTGATTCACTGCTTGCGTAAGATTCCAGAGGACTATAAAAACTGTTATAAAAACATCTTGTCCACTTCCGTATTGAGATTCGTCTGTTGCCACTCACAGCAGTCTGTTCGATTAGAGGACTGGGAGCGATTCGTGGGTACACTTCGCTGTCGAAAAGCTGGTGGACCACAAGTGGTGCAGGTCTCGCATCGAACAAGACAAGGTCTTATGTTGCCGTGCTCGTTGATCATCGCAGCCTGCAACGCTTCATGTAAAGCTCGGACTCTCGATTGTGTCTGCACCTTGAGACGAGCCCAAGTTGGCAGCACCACCGTACTTGGCTCCACATATCACGGCGCTGGTTCAGTTGACAGTTGACACGGAGTTGAGACTCGTGGGGATGCTTCTTCCGTCCAGTAGATATCATCCTTGACAACGAGCTTCTACAACAGCGCCATGCTCCGTATTCGTAGCGCTGTACATGTAGCAGCGAAAGAAATGGCGTCCGCCAGCATTTTGCTCATATCTCAGTGTGCGAGTCGCTTCCAAGCCCGACGTCAAACGGCGTTCATGGCATCGAACAGCTCCGATGCCACTGCTCTCGATTAGAAACCTACAGCAAGGGGAGCTGCTGGCGGAGCAGGTGGTCCCGCTCTCCGTTAATCAAGCGACATCACGTTTCACGGGCAGCGATCACAAAGGTAAATCCATCGCATCCTGCCAAACTCTATTTCCAGAAAACTATGTTTTGATCACAGGGTATTCTACTCTAAGTCTTCCTCGGCAGCGGCTGGCTCTCGTTCTGGTTCAGACTTCAGTCGTGCGAGTCCGCATGGCGAGCAGTCCATCCGCCACGGGCGTCACGCCCAGTTGGCAATTTAGCACGACCCAGCCAGTCTACGCACAGGTCAGAGACAGGAAACCGAAAAGGCCGGCCGGCACAACCCTGTGAGCGTGAAAGTTCCCATTGCTTTGCACTGGTCCAACCGCCCGCATTCGCTGGTCTTGGCAGTCGAGAACGTTCGCCCCCTAGAGAGGAAGGCGGTGGATGTGTGTGTACTTGGCACCGAGATGGCGTCGACGCTCGCTGGTGGCGCTGGTGGTGGCACTCGCCCTGGTGCTGCTAGTGGCCGACGCCCATAGATTGCAGACTGCAAATTCAGACTCCGGGTCGGTTGCGGTCGGCGAGGTGGAGGCCGGACAGGTCACCACCAACGCAACGCAGAGCACTACGACAGTGGCGACCACTTCGTGGAAGACAGGAAGCACCAGCGACTGCAGCCACCTTGCTGACGAGAAGACGGTCTCGTTCAAGAGCTTGGTGCGAACGACAGCGGCTCCTTCAGCGGAACGAAGCTCGGAGGAGTCGAAAGAATCGGAACGCAGTTTGGACGCGTCCGCGACGGCCGACGACGATATTTTGACCCCAGACGTACCGAGTTCTCGCAGCGAAAGCAAAAAGAAGAGCGAGACTGAGGCAGGTGATACCAAACGGGATAACGATGATGACGGCGACTCCGCCAGTACCGACAGTGCTGATAGCGGCTCGGTCAGCAATAACAACAAGACTACCACCAAGACAGGCACCACCAACAAAGCCACAACCTCGCCACCGGCACCGACACCTGCACCGACTCCGGTGCCGACCCCAACTCCGGTGACGGAGGAACACCATGCACCACCACCACATCCTGGCTCATTTGACGCCAGGACAAAGGGCTGGTCGGCCTCCGGTTCAAACGACCAGAGTGTGACGGGCCAGTCTTACGAGGAATTTGGCTCCACCAACAGTGCTAAGGCGCTCGAGAACCAGACCAAGTCGGCTTCTTCTGCAACTTCCAGCAGGTCTTTGGACCAAACGCTGGTGGTGGTTATCGTTGGTGTCGTGGGCGCCATCGGCGCGTTGCTTATGTTCGTCTCTCGCAAGGTTTTGAAGGAGACGGGGGATGACCTGGAGGACTCCAGCTTTTTCTAACTCAATGGAGATGGATGGGTATCTGTAAACTTTACTGTGTCGGTAGTGTGATTTTAAGGGGGGGAGCTAGTTGGCCTTGCCGTTCAGCACTAGGCAACCGAGGGTAGTCCAATATACAGCACTAAAGAGAGGAACAAAAGGGCTATAGAAAAATAGACTTGCTCACGCTCAGAGCATGATTTTCTTGTTGAGTTGCTCAGCTTTGATGTCTCTACCAGATCCATCATATGCTCTTGAGTCTATCCTGCTTCCGTGAGTGATCTAAGCCGTCTTGGCCTTGGTCTTGGAGTACGCACGGTTGCGCTGCGTGAGCATGTGGCCGTACATGACAGGCAGGCCGGGGATGTACACAATGAGCACGAGAATGACCACCACGTAGAGCGAGATGGAGATGTTGTGCGTGTTGGGCTGCGTGATGGCGTACGCGCCCGTAGACAGGAAGCTGAGCGAGCTCACCATGCACAGCACCTCACCTGTAAAGGAGAGAGACCACCAACACAACGTGAGCTTTACGCTTGCATAACACCGACGAAAGCCACCGAAATTTGGTCACGTACCGAGCACGCCCGACGGGTAGAGCACCATGAAGAGGTGGTAGCGCAGGAAGAAGAGGAATCCCGGCACTGCATTGTACAGGTTGAGCGCGTAGAAGGCGTAGCGCGGCACCTCGACGAGGCCCCAGCTGGCCACCATGAGCGGGAAACCGAACTGATAGCGCGACACGGGGCACAGCACGTTGATGGCCCACACAAGCCACAGCCTCGAGCTCACCTGCATGAGCGTGGAGCCCAGCGGCGAGCGCACGAAGCCTACGGCGGCGTGGACGATCTCCATCACGGCCATGGTCTGCACCAGTTTGAGGGGCAGCGACACGACATCCCACGCGGTGCGCGAGATGCTCTCCCAATCCTGGCCGGCCTCATGCGCCTGCAGCACCGTGGTCACGGTCAGGTACAGCACGTAGGCCCAGCCCGCGCACGAGGCGGCGTTGAAGGCCAGCAGATACAGGTTCAGCAGCACGTTCTTGGCCATGGCGACGGAATGATACACTGGTGATGACGCAGAGCAGGATCTGCGGCTGACACGCATGAGGTTCAAGGCACTTTAGTGAGGTAAAATGGCACTCAAACGAGGAGCGAGCTGATTGGCCAGGAGCTTGAGCCCGTATTTACTGTAGATCGAATTTGAGAGGGTTCGACTGACGTAGACGCGAAACGCAAGGCTCAAGATTCTGTTAAACAACTACGTCAACGACGACGAGGAGAGAATTACAGTAAGTGCAGACATCGTGTAGCTGATATTCATGCATCTCTTGGTGAGGATGCTCGAGATCGAGCTGGTGAAAAGCAGCCAGCCAGCCGAGTCCCGAGCCTAGCAAGCAGCAGCGCCTGCTCTACAGTCCGCCATCAGGAGTGACAATGAGGACGGAGAGTTGTTGCAATCTAGTCGCGGCCGAGGCTCTTGCGGATCTGCTCCGTGACCTTGTCCATGTCCGTGTGGGCGTCCACGTCGGCGAGCTTGCCCTGCTTGCGGTAGAAGTCGATCACGGGCTGCGTCTGCTTGTGGAAAGCCTGGAGGCGCGAGCCCAGCGTGGCCTCATTGTCGTCCTTACGCTGGATCAAGGGCTCGCCCGTGAGGTCGTCCTTGCCGTCCACCTTAGGCGGGGCGAACTTGACGTGGTAGCTGCGGCCAGAGCCCGGGTGGACGCGGCGGCCCGCGATACGCTCCACGAGCACCTCGTCGGGCACGTTAAAGTTCACAACAGCGTCCACCGTGGTGTTCTCCTCGGCCAGCATCTCGTCGAGCTGCAGGACATCCGAGCAAATCGTCAGTCAACAGAATCCACAGACGGCTCCAATCTCAATCATTTAACTGCGCACCTTCTTGGCCTGCACGACCGTGCGCGGGAAGCCGTCGAGGATGAAGCCGCGGCGGCACTCGGGGCTCTTGATGGCGTCCTTGATGATGCCGACCACGATCTCGTCGGTCACGAGGGCGCCCGACTCCATGGCGGCCTTGGCCTTCTTGCCCATGTCCGTGCCGGCGGCCACAGCGGCGCGCAGGATGTCGCCTGTGGCCAGGTGGCACAGACAGTACTCGTCCTTCACCAGGGGCGACTGCGTGCCCTTGCCGCAGCCCGGGGGACCTGTCAAAGCGCATCGTCAGTCGAAAAGTGGCGGCGCAGGATCGACTAGTGGCTGCGTACCGATGAAGATGGTGCGGCGCTCCTTCTTGTTGGCGCACTCGATGCGCTTCTGCAGCTCCGAGAGCAGCGAGGCGGTGGGCACAGCGGCGAGCGACATGGCAAAGGAGGCGATGAAGGACTCGTGGGGAGAAATCGGAACTGACGGATACCAAAGGCTGGCCACGTTTTGCCTCGCCCAGGGACTAAGACTGGATAATATTCCGGCTCGTTGACCAATCAGAATATGGTAAGGACTGTGCGATGATTGACCGAAAATGCGGGGATATTCACTTGGTGTTTGTATACATTAATTGTGGCAATGTTCAAATTATGCCAGAATAATAGTCGCGGCGTAGAGCTTCATGGCCACCTCGACGCGGTGCTGCTCGACTGTGAGGGACTGACCTTGGTTGTTAAATCTTTCGAACCGTAATTGCGTATTTACGATCGTAAAAACGCAATTACGTTCGAAAGTTGACGTTGAAGTTGACCTGCACTCTGTTACACTTGCGTCAAGTATGGGGCCTCAGATGCAACAGCAAGGACATGCTGCGCGTGACTTCTATTAGCTCTACGACGCCTGGCTATTTTGTCGCGGGCTCCTTGCCCTCGAGGCGAGCCGTGCGCTGAGAGGTCAGTTCCGCCACCCAGGACTGAACCAGCGGCGTGCGGAACTTGCCCTTGGTGCTCTGGAAGAAGTCGTCCAGCGGGATGTTCTGGGCTGCTAGTGGTAATGATGGAAGGAGGGCAACAGCATAGCGTCAACAACAGCAACAGAGAGGTGAGAGGTGAGTCTGCAGACAACTAGATAGGTCACGCACCTCGCTCGTAGTCGTCAGCTTGCAGGATCATCTCGAACTTGTCAAAGTCCTGCGCGGTAGCAACAACACGAAACCGAGTTAGCCACCAAGCAGCACCAGCAATTCAAGCAGCTCAAACAGCGAAGCCAACGTACCTTGACGATCTTGGCCTCCTCAGTGGCTCCAGCCTCGTACTCATTCCAGAGCGAACGGATCTCGGCAGCGGACGGCGTGTCGCCCAGCGTGCCGCAAATCTCATCCAGCGCCTCCTACAAGATCGAAAGCAGCAAGAACGATCCGTGAACAAGTCTCAACGCTCGACCCAAGACCGCCTCTACACACCTTTTCCATGCGATACTTGTCCTCCTCAGCGACACCTACCACAAGCCGCTTCATTGTCAGCAGCCAAGCTCCTTCACTAACGCTGTGAATCCCTACCGTCGTGAGGCGTGATGTCGCCCACCAGCGACTCGGCCAGGTCGTGGACAATGGCCATTTTGATGCACCTGCCACGCACAGCACAAGACCACACACTCAGCGCTGTCGAATGACTGGTCGACAGTCCACGCCACGTACTTGGAGCGGTTCACCGTCTCGTTGGCGTCGTCCAGCAGCATGCAGCACATGCCCATGCGGTACATATGGTCGGCCACGGACTCGGGCAGCGCCACCTTGTTGTTCACCCATCCAGTGCGCTTAAGCGTCTGCAGAATGACACAGTCGCTGCGTTAGTCGGGAGATTGCAGCGGCCCCAGACAGTTCCAGAGCGATTCCTTCGCGCAGCAGATGAAGTGGATTAACATCTATACAAATATGTACAGAACTCACTTTGAGACGCCCACACAGTCGCAGGAACTCGATGGCGCTCAGCGCCTTCGCTCCCGTCGCCAAGGACATGATGTCAATATTGAATTGTGTACCCTTTGTACATCACTTCCACACCACATATGTAACCGGTTACGTTTTTTTATCAGCCAATCATCGACGTTGGCGCCACTTCATTTTCGGATCAAAATGTGGCCGCGTCGGCAGCCGTCCGCGAGTGCTCCTGGCAGCTCTTCAGGCGCGAATAACTCGGCTCTTGCGGATCTCTCAACGGGTGCAAATGGTCCATCATCTTCTGCGTCTTCTGTTGCGTCTGTACCTCTGTTTGCGGCTCGTAGAAGCGCCGGGAAGGCTGCAAACGCCAGTGTCAAACCTAAAAAAACTGCTAATGCAGGTTCAGAGGACGCTTCGTGGCTGCTACGCGCGTTAGATAAGAAAAAAAAGAAGAAGTTGATGCCTGACATGAAGAAGAAGGCCAAGACGACCTCAACGAACGAAAAAACGGCGAAAAAGACGCAGCAGAAGCCGAGAAATGAACGAAAAGGTGGCGCTCTAGGTCTCGGCCTGTCAGTGCAGGAACGCCAGCAAAAGTGGCGCAACGGGGCCGCTAAGAAGTCTCAGTATGAGGCGGCAGAACAGGCCAAGCAACAGGAGAGAGAACGTCAAGAGACGGGCTTCGACCGCGTCTTCCAAGAGGTTTTCAACGAGGAACAAGGGAAGGAGAAGGGAGGAGACGAGGAAGAGCTCGACAGTATCCTTAATAGTGGGGATAGAGGTGCTAGATCATCATCGTTAGGATTATCTACGCTGGGTGCGTTCGGTGAGGAGGAGACGAAATCGATCGGTAAGAAGAGAGCTCCGCCAGAAGAAAATGAAGAAGAGGTCTGGGGCTTTGCATCGACTGGGAACAGCGCGCTGAGTCTTGACGACTTCGATGTCCCAACTAAAAACAATGGCGTTGGTATGAATGGTATTGATGCGGCTGGAAAAGCTGCAGAGTTTGAGCTGTGGAAGGCAGAGGACGCACAAAATGCAGTTAGTGACAATTTCGTGCGACTTAACATGCGGAAGCGGTTCAAGGGCAGCTCTGGGCGTGCAAAGAAGAAGCCGGCTTATCTGCGAGCGCGGAATGAAAACCCACTGGATGAGGCTACCGGCGGAAAGTTATCTGGCATCGCCCCGGTCGTCAATGCTAATGGTAGCCAGAAGCGCAAACAGGATAAGCCACTACTAGCGGATGACGGCGTGGACTTCATTGAAGAATGTCTGGAGGCCCTGGCTAAGGCTGAGAAAGCGCGGGGTCTTTCTACAGATCAAGCTTTGGAACCGATAGTGTCCAAACAGGAAGCAAAGCCGCTTGAACCGCCAAGGTGTCACCATGCGCTGGTTTGTCAGAGCTTGGAAGTCAAGAAGAAGAACAAAAATCACGGCCGCAAGTTCTTCGCGTGTCCGTTGGGCTTTGACGAAGGCCGTTGCGACTTCTTTCTGTGGGAAGATGACCATGTTCCTCATGCATTGCAGACACTATTCACAGCTTCCTTGTCATCGGGCGGTGCTGCTGAATCAGCAGCAGAAGCCGAAGCTATCGAGTGCGTGCCTTTGGATATTGAGGCTTCCGAAAAAGAACAGCGCGAAGCAATGCGTACGAACTTGCGTTTGGTGTTTGGACACGCCGAATTTCGTCCGGGTCAACAGTGGGCTATCTCGAGGGTACTGCGTCGTAAGGACACACTTCTAGTGTTGCCGACAGGTGCCGGCAAGTCACTCTGCTACCAATTCCCAGCGCTTTTCTTGCCTGGAATCACACTCGTGATTTCACCCCTGATCTCGCTGATGAACGATCAATACGAGAGTCTTCCTGCCCCTCTCAAGGCTCGTGCTGTGTGTTTGTCCGGATCCTCTGGCTCGGATTCAAGCTCGTCCAAGGCGAAACATGCGGCTTTTGTGCGCGATCTTCTAGCAGACAAATTATCGCTTATTTTTCTCTCTCCAGAGAAGGCTTTAGGTGCGGGTATGCAGGCGCTGCTGGCAATGCCGCGCGTTCGAGCTCGCTTGGCGCTTGTGTGCGTTGATGAAGCGCACTGCGTGTCCGAATGGTCTCACCACTTCCGTCCAAGTTATCTGCGTTTAGCAGAGGTCTTCCGCCATGCGCAGTGCGTTTTGTGTGTGACCGCCACGGCGTCTCGGCGCGTTGTTCACGACGTGTTGCACCAGTTACGTTCACGCCGTGAGCTTCAAGCTGGAACGAACGAGAATGAGAGAGACATGGTGCTTCAAATGCCGTGGCAACGGAGAAATCTGGCACTTGAGGTTCGATCGGTGCGCTCAAATGACGAGCGGCTTCGCCACCTTATTGACATACTTCCTGAGCTGAGCAAAGGGTCGACTACGTCATCTAAAGGCACCGGTGGTGGTGTTATCGTGTATGTTCACCAGCAGCGGCAAACAGAGGAATTAGCAGCACTTCTTCGCGAACAACTACCTTCTACATGGCGCAGCTCTGGGAAAGTGCTAGCATTCCATGCTGGCATGAACCCCGAAGCAAAAGAAAAGGTTCGGACCGGCTTCGCGCGAGGCCGAGTACGCGTGGTGGTTGCTACTGTGGCATTTGGTATGGGTATTGACAAGAAGAATGTCCGAGCAGTCGTGCACTTTCACATGCCGTCTTCAGTGGAAGGCTACGTGCAGCAGGTTGGGCGAGCTGGTCGTGACGGAAAGTCTGCGCGGGCCCTCCTCTATCTGCTGAATGAAGACGCCGTCCACTTCCGCTCCCTGCTTTTCTCGACAGCACTGCACCGGGACCAGCTTCGGAGGTTGTTAGCACTTGTCTTCCAAGAGCAGGTGAGTTTAACATTGGCAAGAACGAAGCACGTTGTGGCTGTAGAATGCTCAGGTCAAAGAGCAGGTGACGAGCTGACACTTGTGTCACTGGAGCGAGATTGGCTTGAGCGTCACCTTGATCTGAAGGCTGCTACGATCGAGACGTTTCTCACGCTGTTGGCACTCGAGACTCAGCGTGACAAATCCAACAAGCAACAAGACAAAGCGGGCTTACGGGTGACACTGCAGCCTTTAAGCATGAGCCGATGCACGCTCCAGCTGCTCAACACACAAACCAAGAAATTGCCGCCTCGATCATGCGCCAAGCTGTTGCTTGAAGCTGTGCAGCGCAAGGAGTTGCCCAGTGCACGTGTGACTCATCGCAAAGACGGATATCTAAGTTCTTGGGCTGTGGACTTCCACCTCCACGAAACAGCTCAATGGTATGCGCGTACGATCAGCACTGGCGGCAATGGCGAGCTACTTTCGGCCACACTGGCAAATTCTGACGTCCAACAAGAAGGGGAAACCAATGCCGCTGCTGTTGCTGCTGCGGCGAGAGAACGACGGATGCTGCAGGAACTGCGAACAGCTCAGCAAACTGGTCAGATCCAGCGCTTGTCACTTTCGCAGCCTGCGTTCCAGGTGCAGTTGAGTTGGCGAGTTGATCTGAACAAAGAGATGAAAGCTGAAGCTGTGGACCGGTGGACTGGCATCTTATACGCGAAGCATGAGCACCTTGAAGCACGTCAACTTGCCCGGCTTGCTCACCTTTACGGAGCGTTGTATGCTGCTGCATTGCCTACGCCATCCCCGACAGCATCTAGGCGCGATGGCGAGGATGAAGGAGAAGATGTTGAGGAAAAAGCGCGTGCTTTAGAGAGCAAGCTTGTGCGTTATTTCGAGGACGACGACGATGATGATGAAGAGAAAGATATGGACCAAGGCGATGAAGATGAACATCTTCTGCAAAAGATGTTACGACCGCTGACACCATCTCTGATTGAAGCCATCGAGCGCGATACCCATTCGCTTATACAGCTCCGTCTTGGTGGTGGAGGTCTGATGGAGGGAAATGAGGCCGAAGAGGACAAAAGTGAAAGTGAAAACAACAAGTGGACGAGCTATGCGGTGGCCAAAGTGTTCCATGGGCTGACGACGCCGCAATTCCCGACAAAGCAATGGCGAGATCACGTTTCCTGGCGTCGCTATTCCGATGTACCGTTCGAACGCATTGTTCAGATTGCACACAAGGTGTTGAGAGAAGACCAAGCAGCAAGTGCTACATAGTCCACGGTTGCCCAAGACTCAATGAAACCCGGAACGACGGGGAACTAATGTCTTTGATTATTTACTACTTGGGTATTAATACTTGGGGACACCAGGTGTGAACCGAGGCGGCCACTTCCATCGATGACCTTCTGGCCCGGCATGTCAAACTAACTTATTTACTTATGACAGGTACGTGCTCATGCGCAAGCCGGGTAGTGCTGAACTGGGATACGATAGTTTGAGCGGTGGCGGCTCAAGAGTTGTTCGGTCCTGTGAGTGGCAGGCTGGGACGGCTTCGGGATCGGGCATGTCGAGGGATCTGATTTGGGCTCGACAGCGTTGCGGATACCAGCGATTTCGATGCGTCTTGCCCAGGTCTCAGCCGGAGAGTGTCCACTTTCGAGCATCGCGAAGTGGCTACCGCTGTGGTACAGTTTGCGCTCTTGCATTTCACTCGCCATCAGGGCACTCCGGGTCTTCTTCAGCATTTGCATCTCTTCATCGTCGTCCGAGTCGTCTCCATAGATTTCTGTGCGCTCCTCTTGACGACCAAACTCGCGGTAGAATCGCCGTGTGAAGTCGAAATTATTGAAACGTTGAGTTTCATCGTCACTGCTACTGTTGCTGGGGGGATGCCTGCTGGTGCTGGACTGGTATCTATGGTCTGTGAGTGTCATGGTGAAGGCTGGAGTTGGCACCAGAGGGTAGTGGTGGAAGCCTGGGGTGAGCGCAATGGCAGCTGATGTTCTCCTAGCAGCACTGGGTGATGCAGCGCCCCGTCGAACAGGTTCGTCGTTTATACTACTCACGCTCCTGGACGGAACAACGCATGGAGCTGTTTCTCGATGAGCTCCACACTCGAGAAAAGCTTCGATGTGGGTCATCATGCTGAAGCAAATGGCGATGAGCTGACGCTGGCGGACGACCTCAATAACGTCAAGTGCCTGCTGCAAGAAGAGGTTGAGGGCGAGAGATCGCGCTTCAATCACTCGCTTGGAACGTGAACCGAAGAGCTTGCGAGGCGGAAACTGTTTGAAAACGTAGGCAAAACGATCTGAGGTGGGTGCAGACGTATGGTGACGATGTTTTCCACGGTACGAGCCGATACTGCTGCAGGTGCTGGCACTTGAACTGATGTTGGAGCTACTCGTGTTGAAGCTGTTCTCAACGCTATCGATTTCCGGGCTGGTGAGGTATGTGGCCATCTGATCATCGATCAAAGCTAGGAGCTTCTCACGCAGCTCGCAAAATTCGGAAAAGCAGCGACGGATATGCCAACTCCGTCGCGTCTTGGTGTTTTCAACGCGCAGGATGTAGACCGTGGACGGCTTAAGTGCCAACGCTGACGTGATGGACGCCGACAAGGAATGCGTTGTGCCGTTCATGGTGGTGTGTGTGGTCCGAGGTGATTGCAAGAATGTCGACGGGTATTCCAGACGAACAGGGTTGGAAATACAGGCGACTGGTAGCTTTTCCGCGGAGGTTTCGCTTTAACTACACCGACCTTCGACTGGCTCGCTCGATCACCAGTTACGAGGACTTGATTCTCTTGTCACAAGGCTTGGAAACCGATGCACGTAGCAGACAACGGAGGTCGATCGTCTGTCGGTGCGTCAGTGACTTTGGAGGAGGAATGGAAAGTGGTGACCGCGAGTTGAACAGTGCTCCGTGAGCTCAGGTGAGACCATATCACGGGTCGGAGACGACTGGACGGCAGTCTGTAGAAGGAAAGGAGCACCAGCATGGAGCAATCGCTGAGCGGAGAGTTCTTCGTGTTTTTCTATCGCCAGTCAAAGTTAAACGTCCTAATGGGATTTCCAGTTAGCTAACCCCGTCCTTTGTGTGGATAAGCTTTGATACTCCATCTTACAGATGTGCCGTACCCGGTGTGCTGGCCTCGATCTTGAAAGGTCGCATTAGCATACATTCGAGTCCAGCGTGCATGAGCCTTTCATCGCGCAAGTCCAGCGTAACGGCGGCAAATATTGGCGCTCCTTGTCAGTTGGCCGGGATGTTGGTGCGTGACCAGCGCTCCTTTCAGCGAGCGCAAAATGTCTTGACGCACGGAGGAGGAAGGCGTTGATGCCTTTCATGGCGAGTCCATGTTTCGGCGCGGTGACAGCAGTGTGACTACCATACCACTGCAATCATGCGAGTACAAGGGCGAAGGTCAACAGGTCTCTTGCTTTCGTACCACGCACATGTTTCTCGACGCGAAAGATGTGTTTGGAGGACTCACCTTGGTGATGGCCTCTGGTTCAATAGCCGATGAACGCGCTTCCTTCTGGCGATGCACACGACTGGGATAAGCTTTGGCCGAGAATCCACCACGGCGTTCGATCGTAGTGTCAACGCTAGCAGCACGCGTGGATTGTCTCCCGACCAACGTCGTGGACTGACCATCGACTCTGCTACGTTTCGATGCGTGCCTCTGCTTTCGTCTTTCGATCGAGCGTCCAATGCTGTTGCAGTCAGGAACTGCGAATGGACCGGGGCTGACCTGCGTCGTGTCGACTCCATCGCGAAATGGAGCGAGGAAGGCACTTCAAACAATGCCGGACTTGATGCATATCATGCTGTCCTTGCGACTGGAGATAAGCTCAGTTCTCTATCAAGTCTTCCCGAGTCATGATCGGGACGCTCCGCTGAGCGGAAATGGCGAACGCGATTGTTGTCAATCAAGTTTGCTTCGAAGAGCAGCCTTCGTGTTGAGCTTCCATGCGAGCCTGAGGGTGACATCACATTTTGTGAATCACAAGACGCACCGTTGGGTTCACACCAAGGATCCTGTACATGTATCAGGAGATGGAGCAACCACCGCAATGGTTATATTACGAGGCCGTCGAAGGCAGCGCCAGGGTGGTGGGTTTTCGGAGGACAGCGCTAGCCACAGAACATGATAATCTGGGTTGGAGCCGATGAACCTGATTGTCCGTCAAGAAGAAGCGCCGCTGTTCGAAGACCGTCACCTCCACGGGGGTGATCACCCAGACAACTGGGCCGGCTGTGCCTACGGGTGGCGTCGAACGTGCTCGTTGACGTTACGCTGGTCGCACCCCGCAAACACGGCACTGCTGTTTTCCTATCTGTCATATGAATAGCCCACAGTTAGCCGCATGTGAGCGTACGGCGGGTACATGTACACGGATGCTGTGACGCTCGGCAGTTTAGGCAAATTGAAGCCTGCAGGAAATTCCCATTCCTGAGGAATGGGAGCATTGCACATGATATCCTTTACATGTCCAGTGACTATACTCTTGATTAAGGAATGAAGAGGCCGTACAAACTCTATTATAATACAGTATCGTACGCTCGAGGTCATCGGGATTGTTTATCTCGTGATCAACAGAAGCCCGCCTGCTCATCGTGAGGATTGGCAAGGCTTGGCATGCGCAATGCAAAAAGCAAATGTAACAGCAAAAGCTTGAGCTTTGCAATCGTCGATCACGCGGTGTTTGAATGGAACGACTCGCTCAAACTTGGATGCAAGAGCCCCGCTCTCCACCGGGTACATGGTTCCTGAGCCAATCTGACTTGATTTTGGGGCTCTGACCTGTTTGGCTGGCCGTTGTCCATTCCAGCGGTGTGCGTTGGAACCCAAAGTTCATTCCTGAACCTGCCACGTCCTGATCAAGTCTCCAATAAGTTCAATCAATGGTGCTCCTCGTTCGTGCAGTCGCGCTTTTCACGGCGGCGGTGGCAGCCTCCGGCGCTTTGGCGCAATCGGTGACTCAGTCCAGCACGACGGACTCTGCCTTGCTGCTGCAGGCGTTCGAGGACTGCATGGACAGCTCCGCCGCCAATAGCAGCAGCAACGGCAACGACACCGTCACGGTGGACGCCAATTTTTTCGTGGAGGAGTCATCGCTCTACGAGGACTACGCGACGGGCCCCAAGGCTCGTATCGATCGCAAGCCTCTCGGTGTGTATTTCGCCACGTCCGAGGACGACGTGATCCGTGCCGTCACCTGTTCCGTGAGCAACGGTCTCGCTCCTGTGCCTCGCAGTGGCGGCCACTCGTACGAGGTGCTGTCGTCTATGGACGGCTCGCTCGTCATCGACATGGCCGACATGGTGGACGTGAACCTCGTGTCTGAGAACCAGAAGGAGGGCTCAGCTCTCGCGACGGTGCAGGCTGGCGCTCGTCTCGCCTGGATCTACACGGAGCTGGACCGCCTCGGAGGCTACAACTTCAACGCCGGTACCTGCCCCAGCGTGGGCATCGGTGGCCACATTTCTGGCGGTGGCTACGGCATGGTGGCCCGCCACTACGGCCTGGCTGCGGACCAGACCACCGAGATGCGGGTGGTGCTGTACAACGGAACGGTGGTCACGGCGTCGCCCACGGAGAACCCGGACCTGTTCTGGGCTCAGCGCGGCGGTGGTGCTGGCTCGTTCGGTATTGTCACGCTCTTCACGATTAAGGTGTACACGATGCCGGTGGTGTCGGTGTTCAACATGCAGTTCAACGCCTCGGTTCGAGCTCAGGTGCTGCGGTCGTGGATGGACTACTTCCCCACGGCGGACTCGAAGATCACCACGCAGCTGGTGGTGGATGGAGGAGGCGCCCGCATCACGGGTCAGTACCTCGGCGACAAGAAGGAGCTGGACGTGCTGCTCAACGCCTCGGGACTGCTGAGCCACGGCGGCATCAAGTCGCAGGACCGCCGCGACAATTGCTCGCAGCTCGCTACCAAGGCGTACGTGTGGAAGGGCACGTGTGACGACCTGAGCTCGCTCAACGTCTCGCGCCACCTGGGCACGGCCGACAAGGACTACAGCAAGATCAAGGGCGGCTACTCCAACTCGGTGCTGGACGACGAGGGCGTGCAGACCGTCCTGTACTGGGCCGACAGCCTGCCCAACACCACGTGGGCCTACATCCAATTCGAGGCGTACGGCGGCGTCTTTGCCTCGCAGAAGAACGACATGACGCCGTGGGCGCACCGTGACGCCGTCTGGTCCGTGCAGATCGGCGTTGGCGCCAATAAGGGCGAGTCCGAGGACTCTCCGTCCTACCAGTGGATCCGCGGCATCGCCGACGCGCTCGAGACGAACCTCGACGGTGGCAACTACCAGAACTACTGCGACCTGGACCTGGGCGACGACTTCGGCCAGCGCTACTGGGGCGCCGACAACTTCAAGCGTCTGCGCCAGATCAAGGCCCAGTACGACCCACTGGACGTGTTCCACAGCGCCCAGTCCATCCCGCTGCCGTAGACTAGCGACAGCAAATTGACCTTACAATGCGAACCATGCTGGAATGCGTGTTACAAAGCGAGAACCCATGGTCAACATGACCTGCAGACTGCAACTCGAAGTTGCCTTTTTTAGTACATGGATACAATCGCATCGTTCATTCATTTGAGTAGACCTATATCACATTCGCAATGTCTATGTCTATAAAACCACGATGACTTGATCCCAGTATGTAGCCTATTTAATATATCGCCGCTTCTCATTGGTTGAAAGACCAATTTACATCCACTGCACATAGCCACTGCGAATGTACCATAGAACGCTTGACTATCGTCACAATCGATCTAACGACACACCCGACAACGAAAATGGAGCCGACGGAGCTCAGACCCGCTGTGGCCGACGCTGTGGAGGCCCCTGCAGCACCGGAACCACCCGCCGTGGACGTGTGGCAGCTCAAGCGCGACAGCTCCGCCG
>JAHWLE010000753.1:0-17691 GCA_024679135.1 Phytophthora foliorum
GCTCCGACGCCGGCTCCTACGCCGAGTCCCACGCCGACCCCCACACCGACGCCGACTCCTACGCCTACGCCCACGCCGACCCCCACTCCTACGCCTACTCCTTCGGAGGATCAGAACCAGCAGCAACAGGGTGAGTCTACTTCTGCCTCTGCTTCTACCTCTGCAGGTTCTGCTGGAGACATCAATCAGACGTCCAAGTCGGCTTCGGGATCAGTCGAGGCTGGCGTGAACAATCTGCGTAAGGTGAACGCCGAAAGCGTTGAGACCACTACCACACAGCAGTCGACTCCGACCACGCAGTCGACCGGTGACGCTACCCAGCCGATTAGACAGACCTCTAACGCCTCGAAGGAAGATGACGTGCAGAAGGTCAACAACCAGTCGGTTACTGACAGTGGCAACACCACGCCGTACGTTGTTCTGGCTATCGGTGCTGCGGTTGGTATGGTTGCCGCTGCCGCCATTTTCGCGGTCCGTAAGAAAAAGGCTCAGCTCGAGGAGATGGAGAGTAAGACCCCGCAATCCACGATGGCTCACGGCGCGCTCGCCAACTTCCGTACCCCACGCGACAACGTCAGCGTGCTGTAAACTCGCTCCTAAGCGCAGTTTTGGATGTGCGCATACACACTTTTTTATCTGTAGATACGGTAGCTAGTTAGTCGCGCGAAGTGGAAGCGCTCCATGTGGCTAGCGACGAGAGAAGACGGATTTTGTTCATACATTTGGTGTGTGTGCGTCTACTTCGTTAAGGACAAGTTGGCTTGTGGTTCTCGTGTACGACTACAAACAGTATTGCTGCTCATGATCAGGTTTCTAGACTAGTGACAATCTCGAACTGACAAAATTGTTTTCATGAAGATAGTCGACAAGGGTCTCGACTGACAAAAAGGCGTGAAACTTGCTACGTCTCTCGCTCATGAAGATAGCGCGGAACGAAAACTTAGCGTACGTCCTTCTTAAGGCTACCCTCCATTGATCTGAGGTGTTAATGGGCTTTGAGTTTTTTGTGCAGTTCGGCAACTTAGGCCTCGAGATTTTCTTGTTCTGTCAAATGCTTGAGCCTGGGTCACACGCCGTGCTTATAACAGTTATTACCGTTGTTGTGGCTTGCAACATTCTGTTTAGTTCGCCACTGGCAGAAACTCTCATTGATATTCTGGAAGGTTTTACCTGTATGCTCAATACGAGCACCCGAATTTGTGCTGTCGATCCTTACATTTTGTTTTGACTTTGCTATCGGTTGTCCGCTGCTGCCAGTATTCTCCACCTTCACCTTTGATCGTGAAAAGTTCGCTATTAACCTGGAAGTTTATCCAGTCGTACCGCTCTATCAAGACCAATATGCGATTCAACGATCGAAACTTGGCTGAGTGTTGACCTTTTCATCGCAGTACAGTCATGGCTGTTGTTCAGCTGTTGTCGCTCATCTGGAGAACGATAACGAAAGAGTTTGGCATTGGGAATGTGCAAAGGAACAATAATAGGCAGGTTGAGACTTCCTCGACAAGATGCTGGCACCCTGAACCAGACTGCGTCCGTTTCATCTGCTTCATCCCCTCCTTATCAACCAAATAAGTAAAACGACAAGTTACTGAGCGTGTGCCGTCTTGAAAAACACTTCACTTTGAGTTCGTCGGCTGGAAGCAAGCCGGTCGTAGGTGGTGAGATGGAGAAGTCTGGTTTCCGCTCTCTACAAGCGGATGAAGATGGCGAATGTGAAGTGTTCGAAGGCCCCTTACACCGAAAACACATAACAAACGACACTTCTGCATCACGTGAAAAGATTTACCCAGTGCAAATGTCAACGAAAACAAAGGGGAAGGCTCAAATCGCGAAGGTTGGGCTCAGAACCGATTCGAAGCAGAAGCATGGGATGCCGACAGGTCTCGTAGTTATCGGGACAGCGGCGTGTATCTGTCTGAGTTGGACACTGTGGCTGATCCTGCTGAATCTGGTACCCAATAATACGGTGAATCGGGTCATGAACACCGAGAACTTCGACTACGGATCGTTCTGGTTGATGGTTGACCCTTCTAAGGTGTTGGTGGGCTTTGCAACATTTGGGTTGTCGGTCGTAGCTATCGGGTACATTGCCGTTCTCGTGAAAATATTGTCGAGTCTACGGAGCTCGAAACAAGCCTACCTAGTACACCATGGGACTACAAAGGCTTTGATGAACAAAGTTGAGAAGACTTTGAATGACGCGGCAGATCAGCGAACCGGGAGCCGAGTTACCTCTGTGACGCTCAAGGTGGCTGTTTCACTCACGCGCGAAGATAGTTTGACGCGCAAAGGGATCGTACGTTGTCTCGCTTTACGTGGTTTCCATCCTGAGTCCATAGTTCCCTTACCACCTTTCTGTGTATAATCATGCAGAAATTGCTCATGAAATTCGCAGACTTGGCGCTCGAAACGCTTTTGCTCTATCAAATGCTCGAGTCCGGGTCACCGACACCACTAATCGGAATATTCACGGTGGTCGTTGCATCCAATGCGCTCGCGTGTGCTGCAATGATGTTTGTTCCGTACGAAAAAGCCCCACTCGCTGAGACCCTGATCGACATTCTGTAAGTGTTACTGAAGTTGCGAACGTCAAGAGCTGCGCTAACTTGACTTTGGATAGGTTTGACTTTCTCATTATCGTTGGATGCCCCATGCTCGTGTTGTTTTACTGTCTCTCAAACTTCACGTTCGACCGCGCCAAGTTTGCTATCAACCTCGAGGTATTTCCTGCTGGGTGGTTTGAACAAGGAGCAAGTGTGATTGCAGATGCCGAACAAATCGCCGTGATTTACGAGAGCCTGAAATCGCTACGGATAATGTCTGCGCTCAACTTCTTCACGCGCATCGGTGTTAATGTCACACTTTGCTTGCGGCTTTGGCAGGCAGTCGATCTCATCCGCAACCCGGTAAAGCCAAAGAGCAGCATGTATCCGAAGCGCCATCGTATCGGAGCTGCTTTCCTCGTGGTATTTGCTTTCATGCTGATCGTGTTTATCGAGGAGAGTATGCGAACATCTACTCTTGCGTGTAAACCGCATCCGGAATGTGTTGTGAATGCTCGTCGATGGACTATCCTGGAAAATGAATCATTGACACAGTGTCCGTGTTTAATGTTGATCGACCGTGACATCGCGCCGAAAACGTACGCGGAATGGGAGAATCCGCCTAACATCACGGATAAAGTGGCTCAGCTCGCATCTATGGGCGAGCTGCAAACTGTTCAGTTGACAAATCGCTATCTCGCTATTCTACCGGACGAGCTTCGCCGCTGCAAGAGTTTGAGGCATTTGTACGAATATGAATCTGCGTTTCATCTAACCAGCTATGGCTAACTAGCGTGTCTGTGCTGCTTTATCAGATCTCTTGAGTACACCCACACCCAGACATTACCTGCGTGGATCAAAGAGTTTACCAAATTGGAATATCTGTACGTTGCGATTGTCACTTTGAGGGACCCATGCCTATTACTAAGCGATCCGATTTCTTTGAACCATTTAGCCACCTTGAGAGCAAGTTCACTAGCCCCATGGTCGTTCTACCTGACGATATGTTCGATGACATGGCATCACTCACCTTTATTCACTTCGCGGCATTTATTCCGATGGTGAAGTTGCCATCGTTTGACGGACTTACCAACCTCAAGTCGCTCACCTTAGCTGTATTTCTTCTCCTCGAAGAGGTTCCAGCTTTTGGCAAAGTCAAAAACCTTGAGCGGCTGGTACTATCGTGCGTACCAGAGATAAGTGGCTTGCCCGATTTTTCTCCGATCAAGGACCTCAAGTCATTTGCTGCATCCGACCGTGGGGCTTGGTGTTGCAACGGGTTTCTTGGAACTTGTGATCTGCAAAATCCGAATTGCGGGGTGCACCCGCTTTGGGGGAGTCCCGCAGTGCCGTGCTTAGCATCGAACCGCACAGAAAATGTAGCGACAGCAGCAACCCTCGCAGCAGTGGAAAAGTTTGACGCTACGACTTGTGGTCCTGTTCTCCAGCCTGGTGTTCTCGAAGGACCACCGACACCCGAGATCATGGCTCCATGCAATGGTACTATGTATCGACAGTGTGAATGGCCCGGTGGGGTAGAGGCCATGTGCTACAATGCTCGATTCATGGGTATCGCTTGTACGTCGAACCCGTTTCCAATCGAAATGCGTCGTCGACAGATAGCGAGGGGCGTAGGCGATCCCTGCAACCCCGAGTTCGAGGCATGGCTGGGATGCAAGTAGCATAAAATTCTAGAGTTGATCCGATGAGTTAAACTTCGGCGCTGCTTGGGTTCCAGTTGGTGGCACTCAATGCGTTTCCACCCGAATCACACGAAGGTATCACCGTTATTATCACCGCGAATGCCGTATTATAGTTCGAATGGACTCGGAGCATATATGTAGGTCATTGTAGACCAATACATTTTCATAGGGTACTAAGATGCAAGGTGTTGAGCCAACATTGAGTGAATCCCGTTTGTCATGATCGTATGTCCAGTCTAAAAACCTATCTGAACGACTTGTTCGAGACCAAATAATAACAATGGGAAGAGATGTATTACCTGGCCTGAAAGAGCGATCAGTTGAAGAAAATGAAGGGGTGAGGTATTTGATGGCTCACTGTATCGAAAATTGACATCAGCATCTCCGAAAAAGATCTACCCAGCGGGAGCTGACAATGCCAGTACCAGAGATAATCAACAAGCAGTCGAGCCGAAGCCTCGAGTCAGAGGAAAATTTAGTTTCTCGCTCACGAAGACACCCAAGCGCCAAAACTTACAGTAAGTGGTATGCCTCGTCATATATTTTTGAAAGCCAAGGAACTCTAATCGGTTGATTAGCTTGATGCGTTGAAGAAACTTCTCATCAAGTTTGGAGGCTTGGCCTTAGATCCAGTTTTGCTCTACCAAATGCTTGAGGCTGAGGCTCCTGTTCCTTTAATCATCATTTTTGCGGATGTTGTGCGACGCCTTTTTGGACGCAGCAGTGATCCTTACCCGTACGAGAAAGCACCCCTGGCTGAGACTCTCATCGACAAATTGTAAGAATTCTGCTAAGCAGCGATGCCAATTGCTTCAATTCCCCAGGGTTTAACTTATTAATCGTTGTGGGGCGCATGTCGGTGCTGCTTTACTGCTTCTCCACAGTTTACGCTCGACCACGCGAAGTATGCCATCAACCTCGAATTTTCCCCTCCCGGATAGTTTGAACAAAGCGCTAGGGTGATTACAGGTGCCAACCAAAACCTCAAGTCACTACGAATCATGTCTGCACTCAACTTCTTCAGATGGGTGTCAATTCGACACTCTTCGATTATGGCTGTTGACAAGTCTCATCCAGAACCCCCACAAGCAGTGTATCAAAAACGCAATCGCCTTGCTGCTGCTTCCCTAATATTTTTATCAGGTGGTTAGAGTACACTCACGTGCAAACGTTTCCACCTAGGATCAAATAATTATCACTTGTACGTCGCTTTTCATCGCCTTAAACATACACAACTAAACAATTTCCGGTGTTGTTTGATCTAGGCACGTTAGAAGCGAGTTTACCAGTCCGATGGTCACCCTACCCGATGATATGTTGGACGAAATGTCGTCTTTGATACTTATTCACTTCACAGCGAATGTGTTACAACGCACGGTGCATGAGAATTGCCTGCACGGCCAATCTACTCCCAATTGAGATGCGATGACATCAAATCGGTAGGGGCGTTGGCGATCTCGGTGATCCGGAGGTCGAAACGTGATTAGGATGCAACTGGAAATATGACAGGTTTTCATAGATGCTAACTTCTACTACACCATTTACGTTGATTCCTTCAACAATTCGTGTTGGGTGACCGTGACGTTTTCGGTCTTCCGTGCCAACCATTTTCGTGAAACCCCCAATTTCAATGTCAGCGACTCCACACAGCGGCACTTCATCAAAAGCCGTCGTAGATATGGTGACGCGTGAAGTTACGTCCAAGCCCGTAGCGGAAGGAGATGACGGGCGTGACGTTTTTCCCACCATGGAAAATGAAGGTCCTTTACGCCGAAAGTCCCTTTTGGCGAACACTTTGACTGCATCAGCGAAAAAAGTTTACCCCATTGGTGGCGACCACGACGCTCTGACCGTCAAGAGTTCCAGTATCGAGAAGAAGCCGAGCAAGCACACGAAAGCTGAAGCCCAAGCCAAGCCAATAGGAGATCCTCATCAAAGTGTCAACTCCGCTCTACTTTCGGTTGTGATCGGCTTGGCAGTTTGTATCTGCTTGGCGTGGACTTTATGGCTGATGCTATTGAATCTCGCCCCTAACGCCACAGTGAATCGTGTAATGGACACGGAGACATTCGACTACGGATCGTTCTGGCTGATGATTAAACCCTCCTCGGCTTTGGTAGGTCTTACGACGTTTGGCCTTTCAGTCGTCGCAATCGGATATCTCGCCGTTCTGATCAAGATGATAATTTCTTGTCACCGTGACTCGAAACAAGCGTATGTTGTGACCAACTCGGGAAAGAGAGTTCATTTTTCTGATAAGGTTCTCGATGACGCAGATGAAATGCACAAGGATACGAAAATGGTTTCCACGGCAGTGCAATTTGCGGCTTCTCTCGCTCGTGAAGAGAGCATGGCGAGAAAATATGTTGTAAGTTCGATATGAAGGCGTTATGTGCTGCTGGTTGATAGCTAACGGTGTGATCATCTGCAGAAACTCGGTTTAAAATTTGGAGACTTGGCACTGGAAACAGTTCTCCTTTATCAAATGCTCGAAGCTGGATCACCTGCACCTCTAATCGGCATTTTTACGGCGATCGTCGCGTCTAACGCATTATCTTGTGCAGCAATGATGTTCGTTCCGTATGAGAAGGCACCACTCGCGGAGACTCTCATCGACATTATGTAAGTAGCATTTTTCGTGGGTATTTTCCTAGTCTCTTACGAGTTCTGGTCTGATTTCTCAAACAGGTTTGACTTTCTGATAGGTGTGGGTTGCCCCATACTCGTCCTTCTGTACTGCCTCTCTACTTTCACGTTCGATCGTGCAAAATTTGCTATCAACTTGGCCGTTTTTCCTGCCGGATGGTTTGAGCAGGGAGCTAGTGTCATCGCAGACCCTGTGGAGACCGCTGTGATCTACAAAAATCTAAAGTCTCTCCGGATCATGTCCGCGTTAGACTTCTTTACACGTATGGGAATCAATTTGACTTTGTGTTACCGACTCCGTAACGTCGTAGAACTCATCAAGGACCCGAAAAAACAGCAGAGCAGCATCTACCCGAAGCAGCATCATCTGTCAGTGGTCATTTTCATGCTTTTCGCAGCATTTTTGGTGGTGTTTGTAGAGGAGAGTATGCGGACTTCTGATGCAGCCTGTCAACCGCATCCAGAGTGCGTCGTGAAAGCACGGAGATGGACCAACCTCAAGACGGGTTCCTTAACACAATGTCCATGCATAATAATGATTGATCGAGACATTGCGCCAAAAACCTACGAGGAGTGGGAGAACCCAACAAACGTGACCGACAAAGTCGCCCAACTTGCTGTGATGGGAGATCTTCAAACAATTCAGTTGACGAACCGCTACTTTCCAGTTTTTCCGAATGAACTACGCCACTGCACGAACTTGAGGCATCTGTACGACGCGATTAGCTCCTGTCTTCTGTATAGTTTTGTTCCCAAGACTGACATTTCTACTGATTTGACTCTTTACCCAGGTCCCTGGAGTACACTCACACGCAAATATTTCCTGACTGGGTTAGCGAACTCAAGAAACTCGAATTCTTGTAAGTATCTCCGTTGCCTGTGATGGCGAATTATTCTCAAAAACCTTACATATTGTGAACTGAGCAGGCATGTCGAAAGCAAATTTTCCAGCCCTGTGGTGGCCCTACCGGATGGGATGTTCGACGATATGTCTTCACTCACATTCATCCACTTTGCCGCGTTCATTGCAATGACCAAACTACCTTCGTTCTGGGGACTCACAAATCTCAAATCGCTTACGTTAGCGTGCTTTCTCTTCCTTGAGGAAGTCCCTGATTTCGATCACCTCCAGAATCTCGAGCGTCTGGTTCTCGCGTCCATGCCAGCGATGGATAGTTTACCTGACTTTTCTTACGCCACCCACCTCAAGTCTTTTGCAGCTTCTGATCGCGGTGCATGGTGCTGCAATGGGTTTCTAGGCGAATGCAATCTTGAAGATGCCAAGTGTGGCGCGCATCCTGTTTGGGGAAGTCCCGCGGTTTCGTGTTTGGATCCCGATCGCAAGGACAAGATTGCAACCGACGCAACACTAGCTGCACTAGAGAAGTTTTCAAAGACTACTTGTGGTCCGAACCTCGAACCGGGAGTGTTGGAAGGCCCACCGACGCTGGAGCTTATGGCTCCGTGCAACGGGACAATGTATCGCCAGTGTGTGATGCCCGACGGCGTCGAATCCATGTGCTATAACGCAAGATTTATGGGAATCGCTTGCACTACCAATCCCTTCCCGATTGAGATGCGAAGACGTCAGATCGCACAAGGCGTAGGTGATACGTGTGATCCTGAGAATGAAGGTTGGTTGGGCTGCAAGTAGCATAAGAGATAGATTTTCATATGAAAACGAAAAATTATTAGCACAACTTGTTTATCTGCACGAACACTGCTCTCCTGGTCGATGAGAAACAGCTTCGTCCCCATTTCCTACGTCAACCGATTTTTTGTAGGGATTCTGATGAACCAAGTTTTGTTTCTTTTATTCATCGGCACATGATTGTTTGAGACTGTGAGATAGCCAAGAGCGACAACGGAGAACCCAACGTAACGAACCATAGTTAACGACGGGTCGATCATCAGAAGGAGCCATTGTGTCCATTACGCGGTTCATGGTGTCATCAAGAGCGACGTTCAGTTAATTGAGCCAGATATTGTCCATCCAGGACAGATACACACCGCTACGCGTCCTTGAAGTAGCATAATTCTACGTTGCTGGTGTCATCTCCGATGAACATTCCATTGCAATATTACTTTGACGGTTCTCTTTGGTATTTTCTTGAGATTCTTGCCAATTTCTGCTGAGTGAACCTTCTTAGGAGAAGCGATGGATGCGTACTGCAGCGCCAACCGCGGCTTTCGACTTGATGAACCTTCCTTTCTGCAGATGAGGAAACTTCACAGCCTCTTTCGTGACCGCAGGATAATTCTCCCGCAGGACCAAACGCTGTATTAGGTTCACGGTATGCTTGTTCATGAGTTGCAGAATCCACGAAACGGATGCAGCGTGATAGTCAGAGTCCGCAACTTTTGTAGCTGGCTATGCTTCTCGCTAGTTGAGTGAGGTGGCCTATGACAAAATCACTGTCATTTGGTGGTTAAACGAATCTAAATGGCGGTCTTCCTATTTCTCCAATCTCTTCCTCTTTTCGATTGCCAGCGTTACCTGGGGAGACTAGTGTTTTCCTTTTTCGATAGCCTGCCCTGTCTTCTCGAAATTCAAGAATTCAAAAGTTTGTAGCTAAGGCTTGTGGTACTGCAATGGATTCTAATGTGACTGCGACGCCAGCCATGAATTACGTAGTGGAGATACCCCGTTACCTGTCTACTGCTCAACCGAAAGAAGATGTGGCTGCGCGCGCGGATTTGTGTCAGTGAAGACATGTTAGACAGCTTCTTGTGGCCCTGTGATGGACCCAAATATCGAGGGTTGGCTAGAATGAAAGTAACTTGACAGTCTAATGACAATCCATATGCACGCACTTCAGTCGTAAAGCTATTCACAGGACAAATCTCACCGAGCCAGCCCAAGCTGTCAAGTTCATAAGACAAGCTATTGATACCTCCATCATGCTCCATTTGTCTGCTTTCATTAACCCAAAATCAAGCGAGAAGAAACGAGATGGTGGGCAATTCTCTGCGACAGAAGCGTTGGGGAGAAGAAGCGATCCAAAACGTTCAGCAGTTTGTATTTGCAACAAACAGAGCCAAGAACGGCTCCTGGTGGTCTGCAATGACTACCAAAAACGCGGAGGTTGTTAACGGCACCACAGTGCTACAGGTACAATCTGTATCAACTGTACGGGCGATTGGCACGCCAAAGGGGATCATTGACACTGTCGCACGAGAAAAAAATACGTCGTCGCTGCAAACCTCTCGACGTCCAAGTCGAAGAAAACTGCAAGTCTCCGTTGCCATAGCAGTGTGTGTTTGTATATGCTGGTCGCTTTGGCTCGTAATGCTGAATGTCGCCCCAAATGCGACAATAAACCTCGTGATGAATACGTCAAGTCTGGACGAAGGATCCTTCTGGCGCTTAGTGGACACCCCGTCACCACTGTTTTGGACAGCTACGATCGGACTATCGCTTGTTGTTCTCGGCTACGTTTTCGTCTTGATCGAGCTGGTCTTCACGAGAGCTTGTATTCCTAGAGTCCTACCTTTTGATGAGCAGCGTGGAATAATTGATAGTTGGAAGAATGTCCTTCGAGAGGCCACAACCACGGAAGAAGATAGCTCGACCATTTTTCGACGCATTTCGTCAACCCTTGCTTCAATTTCGACCAGGGACAGCGTTGTTCACAAACGAATGGTAGGTATTTTCGTGCGATGGCTGGTATTTTCCAGCTAACTCTTGCTGGCTTTCCCAGAATCTAGTCATGAAGCTGGTCGATCTAGTTATCGAGACTGTCATGCTATTCCAAGTTCTCGAGACAGGGACTCCAATCCCGCTGGTGGTGATTTTTACGGTGGTTATTGTCTTCAATGCACTTTCGTGCGCCATTGTGACTCTTTCCCCAGAAAAGCGAACTGTTCTTGCTGAACATGCTATTGATCTTGGGTACGACACGTTTCGAATTCACCATATAGCTATTATGTTGTTGTGTTAACCATGTTCTCATTGCAGATGCGACTTGTTCTTTGCCATCATATATCCAACACTTGTCATGATTTACTGCCTCTCGGCTTTCAGCTTCGATCAAGCAAACTATGCGATAAATCTTACCGTGTTCCCTCCAGGGTGGTTTGAAAGGAGTGCAAGCGCAGTTGCTGATCCAGTACAACGAGCAGTGATTTACAAGTGCTTATCTTCGCTTCGCATTACCTCTGTTCTGGATTTTTTCACACGAGTTGGAGTGAATCTCGCCTTGTGCGTCCGTCTGCATAAGGTAATTGGGATTATTCAAGTGTCGAGCAAGTTTCATAGCGTGTATCCGAAGCGACAACGCCTTATCCCGGTGATTCTCGTGACCTACGCTGCTTCGTTGATTATATTCGTTGCACAGAGCGCCAAAACGTCTGCTGCAGTGTGTGAGTCCTATCCGAGCTGTGCTGTTTTCGCTAGACGGTGGACCTTACTACAAGACGACGCTCAATTACGGTGTCCATGTCTGATGCTCGTTGATTGTGACTTTGGGCCCAAGAGATATGCAGAGTGGCTCCAACCTGATGAAATAACCGAGAATGTAGCGGATCTCGCCGCGATGGGTCTCCTGCAAGCTGTGCAGGTTACAAACCGCTTTTTACCAATCCTTCCTGTCCAGCTTCGACGCTGTACGAACTTGAGATTTTTGTACGTACAACTTACGCATTCGCTATAAAATCACGCAGCTTCTCCTTAGATATTTTGTGTTGCTAGGTCATTGATGTACACTCACACGACGACATTTCCTGAATGGTTTGGCGAGCTTACAAAATTGGAGTACATGTACGAACTACCAAAGTACTTCCTAGCGCTATGTTTTCACCACTAACTGATTTGTATGCCTTAGATTTGTGGAGGGAAAACCTGCAGTTGGACTGGTATCTTTACCTAACGAAATGTTTAGCAGCATGGCATCGCTGACATTCATGCATTTCGGTTGGCATCCGTCACTCAGTAAGTTTCCTTCCTTGCAAGGTCTAACAAACCTCAAGGCTCTGGAATTTGCGGCACTTTTACCTTTACAGAGTCTACCAAGTTTCGATAGTCTGCATGCACTGGAACGCGTCGTTTTATCGGCGGTGCCGCTACTTGATCGTCTACCGGACTTGGGTCCCATCAAGAACCTCCAAGCATTGAGTGCATATGACCGTGGGGCGTGGTGTTGCAACGGATTCTTAGGAACCTGCGACCTTCAAAACCCTCTATGCATGGTTCACCCTGTGTGGGGAACACCTGCAGCTACGTGTTTGGCTCCATCTCAAGTAGCTTCACAAGCAACACTGAAAGTGACTACAAAGTTCGCGTCGACAATTTGCGGACCTGTGCTTAGACCGACAGACCTGGACCCGCCACTTACCGAGTCCATGATGACCTATTGCAATGGGACGCTCTACAAGCAGTGCCACGTACCAGGTTTGGAGGAATCAATGTGCTACAACTCGAGATTCACCGCGCTGAGTTGTGTTCGCAGCCCGTTCTACATCCAAATGAGACGTCGACAGATTCAAGAACGAGTGGGGGATCCGTGCAATCCAGAGTACGAAGCGTGGCTAGGCTGCACGTGAAAGCTATTGAAAAACGCACATTTCATTCCTGCACAACTACCCGTAGCTGTTTCTTGACCACTCTCTCAGGTTTCATTGCTGCATTAGTCCTCACCCCCCATGTCCGCATCTTTTCCACCACCCGACGATGGCAAGTCCAATGGCTCCGTCGGGTTTTCAGCATGAGCAGCCGGTGCTTCCTCTTTCGAGTCCGACGTCGCAGCCGATGAGTCATCGTCCCAACCGACTTCAACATCCGTAGACGAGTCCCCCACCGTGACGTTAGCAAAGCTGCCACTTCCACTTCCACTTGAGTCGGACGCTCTCGCATTCTCTCGGTTCTTGTAGCAGTCGATGTTGTCCTTGCACTTGTCCTTGTCCTTGCTGAACATGCACCACGTCGACGACTTGATCGAGCACCAGCCATAACCGATCGAGTTCCAGCCGAACTGCGCCTCCATGGCCACCGCGTCCTCGTCCCCGGTTGTGACGTCCAACGTCATGGTGTCCACTGCATTTCCAGCACCGTTCAACGCCAACACATCCACGACGGCAATGCACCCGACGACCAACGCGGCGACACCCACGACCCCGAACAAAGTGCGGATGGCACGACGTCTCTGTCTCATGCTGGCGGCGTCGCGTTGCGCTGCCTGTTGGTACGCTGAGAGCAGCATCGCTGCCTCCTCCCCACGGTCAGCCCTCATCACGAAAGTCGACTACTTGCTTCGGTTCCAGTCGAACTATGACCGAGATGTCGGAGACGACGGATCTTTCGCCGTGAAGATCCACCGCCTCATGAACGGCTCACAAGCGTCGAGAGTCGACGCCGAGGGACGCGAAAGCTCTTTTCAAGATATCTCGCTCCCCGACCGCACATTCCGAGACGAGTGGCCTTTCATGAACAATATCGGCGACTACTTGCGAAATCTGCAGGTAAGTTCATGCGAGATACCTCAGACTTGGGATAAATATTTACCAGTCAGTCGTACAAATGCTTCATGCCAGTCCTCTCTTTGGGCTTGCCCCAACTCCATTATCCAAAGCAACCTCAACCTTTTTCCACCATCAAGTCCATTTTCTTCAGAGAGTAGTGCTCCAAGGCTGAGCTAAGACTATTTCAACAAGAACGGTAGGATACTTTACAGCAATGAGGAAAGACCAAAGGTCGATAGTATCATCAGCGCGGGGGTTGGCTGTGTAAGCAGCTAGAACGAGCAATCGTCGGCTTCCGGCGTCTGCATCACTTCATTAATTGTGTCGTTCGGAACGACATCAAGCAAGATCAGTCAAGCACTCAATGGCACACAGGTTTGCCTAAAATGAGCCCTGTTTATCGATTCTGCCTTTCCTCCGAGATTTCCGGGGCCTGTAGACAACGGCCTTCAGCTCTCCGTTTCTCAGCGTCGGTTGTAGCAACTCTCGGGTAAATTTTAGTCACAGCGAAAGGAGAAAACCAAGACATGTAAGATGTTCGTAACAAAGGTCAATCGTGTCCAGCTGATGAACTCTTCGTGTCATTTTCCGCCCTGCTGGACGAAAGGTAAAGTTGATTGTGACCAAAATTGGAACGCAAGTCTACAGCAAGAAACGGAAACCACATTGCCGATCATGACCAGCGCACGAGGCTGTACAAACAGCCAGAGTAGTCATCTTCCGTCGGTGCACTTCGATAACAGGACAACTCGCCGAAAACCTAGAGGGTAGAAGCCTAACCGGCAAAGGCCAATCGGTAAACAAAAACTGACTTGCGTTTATCTGTAGCGGAGATTGCTTCGGGTCTGCGTAGAAACTAATAGGTTGCAGCTACATAGGAGTTTCGTACGGTGCGTTCCTCCTTATGAGAAGATAAACTTGAGGAACCTTGACCTCATCGATGCTAATGCACGGTTTCGGATCGGGCAGTTCGTGAGGACTGTGTCTAATGGCACCACAATGTACTCACGCGTCAAGATTTGTTCGAGGTACCGGCGTACAGAGTAAAGGTGACCCGACCCCATCATCGCATGTGATTTGCAGCCTCTTCATGCATCTCGAATGTCTGCATTTGCCGCACTTGCCCACTAATCTACTTGATCTCTTTCTCTATGCAACTTTGTGGGAGCAACTTCCATCCTATCGTATACTATCAGCCCATTGCGTGTCTGGATACTAACGGGTGATTCACACAGCCAGCCATTTGGGGGGAGTGCAGGCAGTTTCAACAGGAATGAAAACAGCAAGAGAGCACATTTACAGAAGCTTGCTTACACATATACAGGAAATGAATACCCTGCTATTGTGCTCGATCACCGAAGTAATACACGAGCTGCGCTAGCAAGGTAGAAACTGGGGGAAAGTCAGTTTTAGTACCACTGCATTGACTTTCTCGTGGACCATTGTGGCATGATATGATGCGCTGTATGAGCTTGTAGACCAACTAAGGCCACTTCACCGAAAGGGAAAGTGCTAATGCCAACAAGTGTAAAACTGGAGCAAAGGGAAGTTGGTCAGGAGTCAGTCAAAAAAGGAAAGTCGTCAGATAGTCATCTCGTGAGCTGGTTTGAGCGAACTCGACGAGTCCATCGGGCCAGAAATCATAGGAGTTAGCTAGTTGATGAGCCGAAGCCAGGTCTAAGAGTTAAATAAATTGACGCGTGCGAATTTCGAGACCAAGTCTATCCACTTCCCAATCCGCGGTGGTCCCCCCACCCGATTCCTCCAGCACTGAAAAATGGCAACACTCGCTCATTCCACGCTGCCGTCATTGTCTCCAGTCCCCAGAGCCTTCAGCATGCAGAAGATGGAACGCAGACCTCCGGTTCACCACGGGTCTCGTGACTCGTTCGGACGTCCCAGTATTGGGGACAACCAGGATGTGTATATTGGAGAAGGGCTCATCGAGCCCAACGGCATGGATGATCTGGATGAAGACACTCTTCACAAGTCTCACCACCACGATCGGAAAAATCTCGACTATTTGGCTATCGACATCGGGGAGAAGTACCTCGACGATATGTACAAGGAGGACGATACCGACGACGACAATACCGATGGTGAAGAAGGAGGCTTTTACAGCGACGAACCTCCGTCTGCGAGGCACGGGTCAAGTTCCTATCACTCAATGCACACTGGTCGTCGAGCAGCGGTAGTCAAACCGACCGAGGTCGACTCGGTTCTGTTGGAGCAGATTGAAGAGGAAGAGCAGGCGGAACGACACCGTGTGGAAAGAGACATAGCGTGGCAGAAGGTGAGGCAGCTTCTGATTGAGGAAGAAGAGAAGGCTGCAACTCACAAGAAAACACGAACGTCTTCTACAAGCGGAGAAGACTACGGAACAGTCAAGTTGCTCGACTCGTTGACGAGAACGGGAAGTGACGGTGTTCACTGCAACGGTAGTTGGTACTCGGACGCGACACCACGTGTGAACAATACACGGTTGATTCCCCACCCGAGGGATCCACCGCAGACGTTTGCGCGCCACATTGGCAACCGACTCGCGCAATTTCTGCATGGTGGACCAGCATCGGTCCATGGAAGTGCCGGCTCGCAGTCTTCTTCTTCGAGCAGTGATCTGTCTCAATCGATGCTGCTGGCGACGCTGGACGAGGTGACCAAAGCTTGTCGACGATCGGAACTTTCGGACGTGTCGATCGCGCAGATTGCGTCTCACTTAACTTCGATCGACCAGATCGTCCGCGAGGACATTGCCAATCAACTGAAGAGAGGTTCTCGTCGACTATCGAGCACGCAGAACTCTTACGACTCGAGTGGTTACGACATCGAGTATCGCGTCCCGACGTATCCATCGGATCGTCGGGGGAATGTGGCGCCAACTGTACGCAACTCGTTCAAGGCTTTCACCTCAGCCCAAGATTTGTGTGATACGCTTGCAGCTTTCAACAATCTCGTGCGAGATTGCGGCCTCAACGGCGTCAAGGTGGAAGAACCGTGGTATGTGTACTAGCAGCTTTCAACAATCTCGTGCGAGATTGCGGCCTCAACGGCGTCAAGGTGGAAGAACCGTGGTATGTGTACTATCACATCAGAGCGGCGGTGTACAACAAGTTGGGCTTCCGTCAGAAGCACCTTTTCAAGTTGTTGGACGCTCGGTTGAATCTGGACGTGTACAAGCAGAGACCCGCCGCGAACAAACGCGTTTGCATCGTTGGAGCGGGTCCAGTTGGTCTCCGTGCAGCGATTGAATTGGCGCTGCTTGGTAGTCACGTGTCGGTACTGGAGAAGCGAACGAAGTTTAGTCGTGAGAACATGCTGCATCTGTGGCCGTGGGTTGTTCAGGATTTGGCCACGCTCGGAGCCAAAGTCTTGTTCTCGAAGTTTTGCCGGTCGAGGACGTACTTCCACGTGAGTACGCGTCAATTGCAGGTAGTTCTGCTCAAGGTGGCACTGCTGGTTGGAGTGAAAGTGTACTCGGCGACGGGGTTTGAGGCCATTGTATCTCCTCAAGTCGAGGAGACTTGTGGTAAGCCGTTCTACTCCATCAAGACGGAGCCTCAGATTCCGATCGCCGAGTTTACTGCCGTTCTCGGAGCCACGGGAACCAACGACCAGTTGGCTGAGCCTGCAGGCATCAACCGCTTTATTTTCTCAAACAAGGAGTCTTTGGGCATTGTCTGCTACTTCCCGAACCTGGAGACAGCTGAGGAGACGAAAGTCAAAGAGTTCTCGTGGACGTCTCAGCTGAAACATCACATGCTGCACAAAATGCGCGAGGTCGGTGTGGATTTGGAAAACATTGTGTACTTTCGTGGCGAGATGCACTATCTAGTGATGACGCCTAAGCGGCACAACTTGCTGGCTCGTGGGGTAGTGAAGAGAAACTACGAAAACCCGGAAGATCTGGTGAAGGATACAAACATCAACCAGAGTGTCCTGCATTCGTTTGTCCGGCGGATTGTCGAATTCGTTGGCATCCCGAGGAAGACGGACTTTACTCGCGTGAACTTGTTCGACTTCAGTTCGCTTACCCGCGCCGAGAAAGCTGCCAGTGTGCTAACTTCCCATGGCAAGAAGCTCTACATTGGATTGATCGGAGATTCATTGCTGGAGCCCGTTTGGCACGAAGGTGTGGGCACCTGTCGCGGATTCTTGAGTGCATTGGACGGTGCGTGGATGGTGGCGCAGATCGGCCGGAAGCCGGACGAGCAGATTCTGGCTGACCGCGAATTGGCCTACCGAGTGATGCAGCGTCTGTCGGGTCACCACCGTGACGAAATGCAGAAGAACGTGCGCAAGTACACTGTAGATCCCAAGTCGCGCTACTCGGTTCATTTCCC
>JAHWLE010000754.1:0-17683 GCA_024679135.1 Phytophthora foliorum
AAAAACGTACCTGCTCAAAAAAGTAGCTCCGACAGAGTCGCATAGTGGCCGCAATGGCTGCTTGTCGCTGATTGGCTGGGAGGCCTTTCTATGCATGTTTCATATGATACGGTAGTTCAAAACGGTACATATATGTACCACCTCAACATTCAGCAACATCCAATTCGATTTGAATAGGTTGGTGGAGCTTCGCGGTTGAATGGCAGCTTTTATGCTGTGCAACCGTCGTGCGACTTTCATTCAATCAGAGTATGGTGGCCTCCACTGGATTCCATGTCAGCCTCCACCGGATTCCATGTCAAAAATGCTGTGTAGGTGTGAGTTAGCCTCCACCGCCTCCACCGTATTGCAGTGGAATCCGCGTATCATGACGTGCACTTTCGGAGTCTCCAAATTTAACGTGTTTCAGATTCACTTTCACATCTGCGTGGTTTTGGGGGCAAAACTCATCTCAAACGCGAATAGGTTTGAGCAAAAGACCGACTTAGCTCAACAGCAATTTCACTTTCAGAAACACAACGCTGAGCAGACAGGATGTTCATCGGGCACAAGCTGACCGTGGATCAAGCGATGCTGGTTCTTAGCCACGCATGGCTACTCTCTCGTGGCAAAAGAAAAAGATTTGTGCGCATCATGAAGACCCTCACACGCTTACATTGCTTCGGGCTTTGATGCGCTGCACCATCAGTCGATAACTCGCGAGTATTCGACGAGATGCTCGACAATGCTACAGCCAAGGTCTGATACGGGTTCACCGTCGCGGAACTAAGCCTACTTGCTTCAAAGTTCCAGCTACCTGTTGATGGTGTCAAGACGTCTCGTGGCGACATTGTTCCTCGTGTGGAAGCGCTCGCCATGGTATGCAGAAGATTGTCGGAAGCGTCCAAACTCTTCACAGTTGCGAGTGAGTTTAGAAGGGAACAACTATGGAGCTCGAGCTTTCGGAGCTCGAGGCACCAAAAAAAAAGGAAAATGGGTACAGGTACTCAAAATGAGTAGATCTGCATCCAAAATATTTTTGTACTTGTTTGGCGTACTAAAAAAAGTCCCGTGCTAAAGTTAAGCCTTGCCTCCAAAACGTATATGTGTTCTCCTCCATTGCCCGTGCACTACAGCATCTCACACTGTCGCCCTTCAACTAAATCGAGCCCTTCAATTAATAAGAAAGCACGACACTCTGCTCCATCGCAGATAATTCAAGTTGCTAGCCGCAGCCTCAAGCCCGACAGCTCATTCGCCAAGATATCTAGTAGTCCCGCGCCAAGTTCTACGATGACTCCTGTTCAGCCCGACTCTAATACGAAATTTGAAATTCATCCCCTACCAGAACAAGAGTATATTTCTTTTGAAGTAGCCGAGAGCGCCCTTCGTTCGTGGAATAAAAAAGAGGGTATCGACGTGACACGAGCCCACAACAAGAAAAACAAACTCAAGGTTATTCGACAGCGAGATTGCCAGTGCGATCGCTATGGCAAGATTCAGAATACTCGCGGGCTTCGCGAGGAAGACCGCGTTCGGACTGCACGCGGAACGAGTAAGACTGGATGTTCAATGAAAATCCGTCTAGAAGCCGTAGACCCAAACGCCTGTGAAGGGAAATGGAAGGTCGTGCACTTGAAGGGATCTCTCGTTCACAACCACCCTGCCTCTCGTGATCCCAGTATCCATCCAGGGCACCGCCGGCAGAACATGGAACGGCACCTGTCAGCTACTATTTCAAGTTCAGGTTTGGTAGCCTCACAGTCCGCCGACGGTGTATCCCTTCAAGTTGTCTTGGCGACGCTGTTACACGCGGATCCTTCAACAACTGTGACTGCGAAGGACATAGCTAACAGGAAGAATGCTGAACGACAGCAAGAATTGGCTGACGACACGCCGATAGAGGTACTGCTGAAAAAGTTGAAAGACAACAACAACAAAATTCAAATATGAGGTCGACGAGCAAAGGTCGCGTTTGCGGTACCTGTTCTGGTCCCACCCGGATATTCAGGAGTTCTACTGTTGGTATTCCGATGTGTTGATTATTGACTGCACGTACAAGACGAACATGTACGACGTACCACTCCTAAACATTATCACTCTGACGAACATGAACACTGTCCTACCCGTCGCGCAGTGCTGGCTTCCTGGTGAAAAGGAGGAGGACTTTGTTTTGGCTTTAAGGCAGCTTCAAGGGCTTATGGTTTCCGCAGGTGTCCGCCAGCCCTCTGTGTTGATCACAGATCGAGATCTTGCTTGCATGAACGCAATCGATCGCGTGTTTTCCGATGTTCCTTCTTTCGTTTGTCGCTGGCATATGAATCGAAACGTGTTGGCCAAAACACGGACGGTGTTTGAACAAGTTGAGATTGCTAACCCAGCGCCTGGCCTTGACAAGTTCGAGAACACGGTCGCCACGGACCATTTTATGGAGTCATTCTACACAGCTGTCGAATCTGCCACCCAAGAAGCTTTCGACGCAAACCTTGTTTCTATCAGATCGATGAGCACAGTGCTCGCCCAATATTTAGACTTGCACTGGTGGAAGTACAAGGCGAAGGTTGTGAAGTGCTGGACTTCACAATATTTGTATTTCGGGTACCGCGACACTTCAGCAGTGGAAGGTACACACTCAAAGTGTAAATCGTGGTTAGAGACGTCCCGCGGTGATCTGTACAAGGCCTTCAAGAAGTTACTCCCGTGGTGGACTTCGCGTATCCGCAAAGTAAGTCATGCATCCGAAAAAGATATCTCGAAAATTCCACACTTTTATTTTGCTTCAAGAAGACCGCTACACTGCTGTAGTCTTGTTTGTGAGCAGATACGCATTACAAGAAACGGCAGCACTGTGGAATGAAGCTCATAAAATTGTTCGGAAGAGGTTACCTGTTGAACCTTGTACTGGAATTTTTAGGCGTACACACGGAAGACCATGTGTTCACGAGCTAATCACGATGATAAAGTCTGAGAGACAGCAGCAGTTGATTCTGGAACAATTTCATTGACACTGGTTGACTTGGAGAGGGCGCGATAAGGAAAGAGAGATAAGAGTGTTGGATCCAGCGCCTGTTGGGTCCGCTGGAAAGCAAAAGCGGCGCAAAACATCCAGTCGTAAGAAAAACCACGGCAACTCCGGTACTGGAAGAGAGCCTACGTTGAGCGAACGAGTTGACTGTAATCATCCTGCGTCGCCTCCATATCACAATGGACTAACCCCCATGCTTCCGTCTCTTAACACGGCATTGGCTCGTCAAGCATACGATACATCCTCTGAAGTGCAGCACTACGACGCCTTGCTACCGTTTCGTGCATGGGAGTTTGCTGGAACAAGGCCTTTTCAGTAAAACGGAAGGTAAGAGGGCGTACACAGACGTAGAACATAAAACTGCCTTTTGCCACCGGTAACCCAGAAACAAAATAAATATTTGCATAATTTACGCGTTCATCCAAACTTTCAATTACCAAAGCAATGTACGCTAAAAAAAATACAACAGCATAATAACCTGTTGTTTTGCGTAAGACAAGTTTTGGTAAAGTAAGAAAGATTTATGTGCTCTCAGTGCACTTTCGGTGCATGTAAGTGCGGTTTCTGCAAAATCAAGAGTGTTTTTTGTGCGGATTAAAGTTAAAAACCGTGCCATACAAATTTATGGAATTCGCTGAGAAAAGGTTTAAAAGACTAAAATAAAGGTAAGACCAAAAAATGTGTATTTAATGGCTGGCTGCCGTTTTGTGTACCTATTTTCATTTTGAGTGCCTGTACCCATTTTCCCTTTTTTGGGTACCTCGAGCTCCGAAACCTCAAGCTCCATAGTTTTTCCCGTTTTAGTGTCGAGTAGCGCATTTCCATCCTCCTCTGCCACGGCGTACGCCAACTCTCTCCAGTCGATTCTCTTCGGCATCCGGGGGGAAATCCAGAAGAATGGCTGTCACTCTTTAGAGTTTGTCTCCTTGGGACTCTGGAGGGCCAAACAGAGCCGGACACTGACGCCTTTTTATGAGGTTATGTGGTGGTGCCCACTTTTTGTGTGTTTTCCGTGATTATCGGCTCCAGTGCGACAAACGGTTGCAGTGCAATATCAAATCATGTGGGAATGTAACACCCCGTTCGGATCACATAAAACTTCGGTTCCTATCGATAGTTTTTGACATAAAGCTGGGGCGGATGTCATGAGAATAAATCATTTGAAAAAAACGACAAAACTGGCAATTTTTTTCTTTTTGCCTTGATTTGGAATTTTAGGACGTGGCGTACTGGGGCCGATTATTACGGTAATCGAGTCTCACGGGTATTTGCATAAAGTGACATGGCGCGTCGCGATAAACGAACCTCATGAACTCGGCTCGGGGCCCATCGCCACAAATACTACCGCGAGCTTGCTGTGGCTTGCACACACTCACCTCGGCTGGCGCTTCGCCTATGACCAACCTCAAGGGCATATAGTATATACTTCTGTACCAGTGTGGTATATGATATACAGAAGTACATGTACACCGGAATTGGTGTTCCGTATTCTCCGATGCTTTTTTATTCATGTACTGTACAGTATTCCCCGGCAATGGGAGAATTGCGTGCAGCAATATACCTCGCACAGATAGTACTAGGGTAGGGATTTGCAGAAGATTTGCTCCAACTGTCGCTCGAATATATTGACCTAAGTTAAACAGCGGTCTTGCGGGAAACATTTACGAACTTGCAGTGGTAAATGAACGGCTCAGAATATTGCGGCAGCGTGCTGCAGGCACGTTTCCATCGTCCATTCTTCAAAAGTCAACATGCCTTCACAACCCAAGCCCAACGAGCTGTTCACAAATCAGAATCTGTGGCTCATGATCGACCAGTAGGCGATATTAAGATGGCCTATAGACAGCGTCAGCATGGGCTGTCTAGTCGGCATACAGCGCAGCAACATGACTGCTAGGTCAACGCGGGCTTTCGACCTACCGAGGCCTCTCTTTCAATTAGGTATCTTTCTTTGCAAGAAACCTGAATTCGCCACATTCTCTGCTACTAGTCATGAATAATTCAGTAGATTTGGCCCTTGATGAAACTCTGTGCGAATCTTGTAACCTTGCACTGTTTATTGGTCCCAACTTTCTCCCTTTGCCTGGTAAATAGTATTATCCGGCTGTTACTAATACCTATATAAATAATCACCATCTGTTTTGTGGCACTGCCAAGGATAATTGTCGCTGGTACATGTACAGTTCATGTACACTGGTAAGCCGGTCCCGACTCCAGCGGGCGAGTCCAATCTCCGGTTCACTCCTCAATTCAAGCCAAAGCCAACGCAGCAACGAAAACTGTTAACGTCAAGAATGCGTCTCAGCTACCTCCTTCTAGTGGCTGTGGCTGGTCTTCTGACTAGTAGCGAAGCCGCCTCCATAAACTATAACACGGCTGGAACCTCTCCGATGTCTTCTGACACGACACACACTCGATTTCTGAGAAGTGCGAGGACGACGAGTGTCGACTCTATCAAAGGCGACGACGAAGAGCGGGCTGTAACGATTGCAGGAGGCCATATCCGCGACAGCGCTCAAACAAAGCAGTGGCTCAATTCGTTGCTTCAGCAGGGAAAGTCTTTGGACGATGTGAAGCTCATGCTGGGTATGAAGGGTTTATCGTTGGACAAAATGACGGCGCACATGAACTGGAACGCCTTTGCCAGATATCAGCGGATGAGCTATGAGAGGGACACCAACAGTAAGATCCCATACGCGGTTTTTGGATCGGAGTTGCAAACAAAGAAGAGCACGCTGGAGGTGTTCCAGGGATGGGCTATGACCGGGATATCTGTGAAGCGTGTTGGCAAATTCCTGGGGGTGTGGGGCTTGCCGAGGAGCGAGCAGCTAATCCATACTAACTGGAATGCGTTCAAGGCCTACCAGAAAATGTTCGCTCAGTACCGGGCGGGGATGCAGAAGATCAGGGACCAAACGCACTTCGCATTTTACGACAAATCTTATCGAGGCTTTGACGAGGTGGAAGAGACGCTATCAAAGTGGGCCATGTTCGGGTTCCCAATCGAGAACATCGCCACGACGCTGGGCGTGGCGGGCTTGTCGGGGGCCAAGCTAAAGAACCACATGAACTACCGAGCGTTCCAGATGTACGTTCGCAATTTCAATGCCATACAAGCGCTGAAAGAAGCCAACGCGAAAGCCGAAGCTGGGACCGCCGCACTAGCTAAAGCAAGAGCCACCGCCCGAAACGCTTAGAATATCGCCTGCTTTTAGTGTGAATGAACAAGTTGCTTTTGCCACTTTGAAAATGTATGTTTCGTACATAACTTTCTGAACTCCCATTTTCCATTCTGAATCAAAAAGAGCATGGGGCGCCAGCCTCTGAAGGAAGGCGGCGGGCGCAAGGAGCGCAAGAATGTGCGCTCGTCCACGACGTTCGAGACGCGGCTGGCAGTGATCAAGCACTTCGGGGAGAGCGGCGACATGGCGTCCACCGTGGAGCGCTTCTTCCCGGCGCTCTCGCCGCAGGCCAAGCGCAACAAGAAGCGCGTCGTGTACGGCTGGATGAAGGACCGCGACAAAATCGAGAAGGCCTGCGAGTCGGTGAGCACCGCCAAAGCGCATCGCCTGCGCAAGCCAGGGCTGGGGCTCACGCTCAGCAACGACGCCGAGAAGTGCATCGTGGTGTGGCTGCGCTCGCTGCAGAAGCTGGGCGTGCCCGTGACGGGGGCCATGCTGTCCGAGCACGCGCTGGAGGTGGCCAAAGAGCTGGGTATTGACAGCTCGCTATTCACCGCATCCGCCCCCTGGAGGAAGAGCTTCCTCCGGAGGCACAATTTGGCCATGTAGATCGGGTATCGCCCCTGATGGGCATGCAAGTACACACGAGTGTATAATTCCATGTATTTAACCCCCAGATAGTTTCATTGCTCGTCTTTGGCACGTTGCTAGATAGCGACAGGAGGTACGTGCATGGCGTTTTGAAACCTGCACGTGTATGAAGATGCATGACGGCGAGGTAGTTATGTTAGAAAGCTGGTTGAGCGTCCTTCCCCTCGCCGTTTAGTCATCACCCAAATGGCTACATTTGGCTAGTGTTGTAATAAATTGAAAAGGTCATCTTATCTGCTCGATACGTCAGTTGGCCTCATGTTGCCGTCGTACTCGCCCCGGGAGCGCAAGCGCTCGCAGCAGCTGCAGCTCTGGAAGCGCGTGGCGCTCGTCGGCGGCGTCTGCATCCTGTTGCTGTTCGTCTGGGTGCAGTACACCATCGTCACCACCAACTTGGGCGGCGTCCCGGCGCACGTGGGCGAGCTGCAGGGCGCCACGCAGCAGGACTCGCAGCATCCGGAAGGCAACGAGCAGGCGCATCTCCGAGGCAACGACCGCCTCCAGCAGAAGAAAGTCGGCGTGGAAGTGGATGCAGCCAATCAAGGGGCAGCAGGCGGCGACGACATGGGGGAGATGCTGGCGGACGAGGACGTGGGCGACGTGGAAGACCCCGAGAAAACCGTCACGGCGGTGCCCTCGCAGGAACAAGAGGCGCGACGTCTAGCTGTGCGGAAGGCCATGAAGTTCACCTGGGGAAACTACGAGGAGCACGCGTTTGGCGGAGACGAGGTGGACCCGAAGTACGGCTTGAAGCTCAGCAACGTGTGGGGCGACATCGCCTGCTCGCTGGTCGACGGCATCGACACGCTCTGGATCATGGACTTGAAGGACGAGTTCAAACGCGCCAGAGACTATGTGGCTAACGAGCTCGATTTCTCGCATCTGGGGCGCGATGGCAACAAAGTCTCTGTGTTTGAGACCATCATCCGTGAAGTGGGTGGCCTCTTGAGTGCCTTCGACCTCTCTGGTGATAGCATTTTCAAACAGAAGGCCAAGGAGCTCATGGACCTCCTCACGCCTGCCTACGATGAAAACGAGGGTGTCTTCTACACACTGTTTAATCCGTACACGAAGGAGAAAACCTTTGCTTCGTGGGCTGGCTATCGGTAAGTGGGCGTCCTCAATCCGTAGCAATTTCAACTTGATAGCTCATTTTTAATGTTGCAGGGCGCATATCGCAGATGTCGGCACGCTGCAGCTCGAGACACGTTATTTGTCGGATATTACAGGCGATCCGAAATACGCCAAAATGGTAGGAAACTCCAGTGAAATCAGCAACAAATCGGTGCTTAACGATTTATCCATGTTTGCTTCACAACGCAGGGAGATGCCTTCTACGAGATCTTGAAGCGCGAAGGATCTTACAAGAATACGGGTTTATTTCCTGTGCACTTCAACGCTGGTCGTGGGAAGTTCGATACGCGAGGGAGTACTATCACACTCGGTGCGCTGGGTGACTCTTTCTACGAGTATTTATTGAAAGTGTACATCTACAGTGGAAAGCGCGAGGAAGACGAATACCTCCGCGAGCTGTACGACGATGCGGTGCGGGGTATGGAGGAGCACTTGCTGTACTTCTCTATCCCAGATGACCTGTATTTCTTGCAGGAAATGAAAGTGCCATCGTTGTCGGTGCGTACTTCTGGTTCTTAGGTTGCGAACACGAAAATGCGGTCTCTCACGTCGTATCTGTTGAGTTCTGTTTGCAGGCTATTCAGCGCATGGATCATCTACTCTGCTTTGTACCGGGTCTGTTGGCGCTGGGGACTCTTTCCGAGACGGAGGACCACGCGAAGAACGCCAAACACCTTGATCTAGCCGAGAAGCTCATGGAGACTTGCTACCAATTGTATCACCGCCAGCCGACGGGTCTGTCACCCGACATTGTGAGCTTCCCGAAGATGAAAGTGCTGGACCCAAAGTATCGCCTTCGACCAGAGACCATCGAGAGCCTCTTCTACCTCTATCGCGCCACCAAGAACCCCAAGTACCGTGAGTTCGGCTGGGAGATTTTTGAGGCACTGGAAACGCACGCCAAGGTCAAACACGGCTACGCCGCCATTCTGGACGTCACAAAGTTGCCTGCGCAAACGGAGAACAAGATGGAGAGCTTCTTTCTGGCCGAAACGCTCAAGTACCATTACTTGCTGCAGGCGCCCGAGAGCCTCATCCCGCTTGACAAGTACGTCTTCAACACGGAGGCGCATCCGCTCCGCATCCGCGGGAGGAATTAGTCAATTGATAAAGACCCCAGAAGAGAATTCATTGCTTTTCCATCGTCGTCGTCTCCGTCGTGTATGTGTCGTTAAGCATTGGTGCCTCAGTGATGCACCTCCACTTGAGTTCGCCAAAACGCGGTCTTTTGCACGACGATCGAATCTCCAGAGGATTCGTCGTTACCGACGCCACCATAGCCTGGTCAGCCGCTTCACAATCCTCTTCGTCACGAGAAGTATCGGAGGCCATGCCGGCGCCGACATTCATGGAGCAATTGCCGGAGCTGGAAGTGACCAAGGCAGACGGGGAAGGACTACTGGAGCTCGAGGCGGTGTTGGTGGCGAGGAACTTGGAGCACTACTCCCAGCTATTGCACCGCTCCAAGACGAAAGAAAAGGTCGTGACCAAAGTGCTCCCAGGCAGCAAGTGGCACGAAATGCGCAAGGTTGAGGACCTTCGCATCTACGAGGAGCGCAGTACCGACATGCCCAGTATCCCGTCCATCATGATGCTCGGCACCGTTGCGGGGGACTTGGACGACGTCATGTACGGAGCTGTAGCCGCTACGGACACCGACGAGAGGATAAAGGAGCGGGTGCTTCAGGACGGCGCCGAACAGAGCAAAGTGCTGCGTTGTCTGGTGCAGCCGACCGACTGCGACCCGTTTCGACAAGTGAGCATCAAGTGGCAGCTCTACAGCACGCGCGACTACGTGTCCCTGGACACTACGGGGTTTGCACGCGCCCCCTCAGGCGAACGCGTGGGCTACAGCATGTCCCATTCGATCGCTTTTGACGAGCAGCTCCCGCAGTTTGATCGCCACAGTATCGACCGCGGCAACCGCTCGGTCTGCGTGCTGTATCGACAGCTTACGCCGAACGCGGTGGGGTGCTACGCGCGCGGGTTCTTCGATTTCGAGACGAACAGCGACCCGGTTGCCAACAGCGTCGCACTGCAGGTCATCGCCAATCAGTGGCTCTCCCACGCACGGATCACGGAGCTCGCGCAGATGAAGAAGATCGTGTGGCGACTAAAGCAGCAAGTCGCGTGCGGCGAGCCCATTGCCAAGGCTCGCAAACCTCTAAGCTCGTGCTCCAATTGCAGAATCTGCAACAAGTCCTTTGGGCTGTTGGGCAGTGCCAAAGCTTGCGGCATCTGCCTGAACACCATCTGCTCTCGTTGCTGCGTGAAGAGGCTCGTGTGCGTTGAGGACCCCAGGACGAGCTCACTGGTCGAGACCAAGAGACCGTTCTGCGCCCGATGCATTCAAGAGACCTTGCTGAGCGATGCGAGGGAGGTTGCGGTGAAGGAGATTCGTCGCGAGGCCGGCTGCTGCGGACCGGTCTGAAGGCTGCGCGGCGGGCGCAAAAGATATCTATGGGGCCAAAAGTATTTGTAGGTAAAAGTTGATGATGATATTGCTTCTTGGAGAAGACATCCCGCTAGCTGCTGCATCAATTCTCTCGGAGTGGGTGGGTACAATAGATATAGGTCAACAATTTGTTTGGTACCAAAATGAAATACGCACGACCGTCGAAGTTATGCGGCATGACTCGTGCCAAACGTAGCAGGTTGCTCTTGCTCAGGTTCTCACCGGCATCTGCTTGCACTTGCCTCCGAACACCTCGGTCTGCTATCTCCAAGACTGCAGTGTACTTCTACTCGCAGCAAATGTTTTGCAAAAGGATCAGCTGTGAATAGTAAAATTGCCAGCCATTACCGGCGGGGTTGGCTGCGCTGCCTCCAGATCGTTGCAGGCACCTTGTCCTTCGATGCAAGTTGAAGACGGCCATGACCGCTCAACGTGGCTCGACGACGGCGGTGTTCCACCACGTGCTGCGCAACCCAGCAGAAGGCATCCGTCGTCACTGCCAGCGCTTTGACAAGGCATGCAGTCTCGCCATTGCCGACTCGGTAATGCCGACTGTGTTGCGCTGTGCAACTTGCACACAACGGAGACCGCACTCTGATGACCGTCGCCTCCGAGAGTGGAACTGTTCAGCGCAGGCCTTTGCAACGTTGAAGCAGTTCACATACCCGTATGCCTCGATAAAGTTTCATTAGCGCCGCTTCTGCCGCGCGCACTCGCAATGCGCTTGGGAATCGAGAAATGCCTGCAATTTCGTAGTCGTAGCATGAACGACCTATGGTAGTCTATGCGTCACATCGTTGGTATAGCGCGCGTATCCAGCAGCAGCGCCTAGACTCGCCATCATTTACAGAAGTGAATTGCCTGTGGAAGCGAGAATAACGATGGTGCGATGTGCGTGGCAGTGGCGATGACTATTGATAGCCAACAGTAAGGTACAGCGGGCGGATGTTACTGCGTGCATATCGTACACCGATGCAAGGACTGCTAAGCGCGGCCATGCTATTAGCAAGACAAGAATACAAAGGCGCTGTTCGCAAAAACAAATGTTTAACGTACTACTTCAATCATTACCCGTATCCAGACAATCGATCAGTACGCAATTTTTTCGGTGAGGCAGTTCCGCGCAACTCCACCCCTACAGCAACCACAGCAATACTTGCAATGCTCGCGTGCGCTTCCATTACAACGAAAGCTCGCCAAGATCAAAGCTCCGGGTGCCGTGGTCGCAGCTCAACTTCGCTGGTGATCTACAACAAACAGCCCGCGTGCATCCAAGGTGACGCTGCGCGTCTGCCGCTCGTCGGGGGCAGATACGTCCGGTCTCCGCTATCTTAGTCTTGAAGCGTCCGAGTCCACGAGACCAGTCAACGGCTGTCGCTCACGACGACGACGAGGTCACTGTTTGTGCTGACGGTCACCCAGCGCGAGAGAGCAATGACTTCAACGCTGCCAGTTCGCACGAAACATGCGAAGAATAAGGTTGTCCTGGTTGAAGCTGCAGCGGCACGGTCTCCATTGCCGAGCCTTGGTGTCGCAACCAAGCGCCGGCCAGTCAGCCGCAGACGCTGATCTCCGCGGAGCTCGAATGTTTTGCCAATGTTTTGCGGGCCTGCCAATCCACGGCAGCGGTGGTGGATCTGCCAGCGCTGCGGCCCGCAGTGCCTCGTGCAGCCGCTTCCGGCTTCATTTCAGTGCGCGACCCGGTTACGTGCTTCTATATCTTAGTCCGATCATAGCCGGGTCGAACTGTTTGATCGGTTCAGACGCTCGAGTCAGCGAGTGCTACACGCGCGAGTCAAACTTTGCGAATGTACCAGCGCCTGTCCTTCGTCGCCCAGTATGTCATGGCGCCTGCCGCAGCCGAAGTCCGCCTTGCGGTAGCTCACAATCACATTTGAGTCCGGGACCGCGAAACGTCCTGCCGCGGAAACGAATTCTTTTCGCTCACTGCAGTCCAGCACGTCAGACGGACGATGAAGTCGATCACGGAGCTGGCCCCGCAGGAGCTGGCCATGTCGGAGAAGGACGGAGACCTACTGCGAGAACTGGCCGAAACACTCGCAGTGCACAACATCCAGCAGTACAACACGCTGCTCAAGACCAAGGACGGTTTCGCCGACAGCCGCTGCTGGAAGGAGCTGCGCCGCAAGGACGGCGTGCGTATTTACCGGGAGCGCGCCCGACACAACGGTGTCCCCACCACGCCCTCGCTGTTGCTGCTCGGCACGGTTGAGGGCACGCTGGACGATGTGATGTACGGTACCGTGGCCACCTCGGACGAGGCCATCCGCATCAAGACCACCTACATCCAAGACGGGGTCATCGACAGCAAGGTACTGCACGAGCTCGTGCAACCCACACTGGAAGACCCATTCCACCACGTTAGCGTCAAGTGGCGCCTTTACAACAACCAGCGAGACTACGTGTCGATCGACACCACCGGCATCGCGCACACGGTCAAGCGCGAACGCATTGGCTACAACATCTCGCACTCGGTGGCCTTCGCGCAGATCCCCGGTATGGAGGACACGCACGGCATCGAGCGAGGTAACATGTCGGTGTGCTCCCTGTATATCCAGAAGACCCCGACGACGGTCGAGTGCTACGTGCGTGGCTTCTTTGACTTCCACACACAAAACGAGATGATCAACACCATGTCGCTCCAAGCCATCGCGGCGCAATGGTCGTGCTTTGCGCGGAAGCGCGACTGCGCTCTGATGAAGAAGTTGGTATGGCGCATGCGGAAAAGCTCCGGCTGCACAGCGTCGTTGTCTCTTCCTGGCGATCGGCCGTCAATTGCCCAGCAGCCTCCAGCTTCCATCCGAGGTCGATGTGCACTTTGTTCAAGGAGCTTCGGCTTTCTCGGCGCGAACCACAAGACCTGCAAGAGCTGTTTACGACGTGTATGCACCCGTTGCTGCTCCAAACGACTCGTTTGTATCGTGGCTCCAGACCAGCGCACCGTACTGGAGAAGAAACGAAGCTTTTGTTCCACATGCCTCACAGATGCAGCCAAATGTGACGCTCTGGAAGTAGCCCGGGAAGAGCTGGCTAGCTCAAAAGCGTATCACGATGCGTGCGTCGCCAAGGCACAGGAAATGGCACGGGCTTCCCGGACTAGCTTCATGCAAAGTGCAGTCTCTCGGCGCAGCCGGATGAACAGTCGAAGTCAAATTGGCCGGGACTCTTTGGCCTAATCTAGTAGCAGCATGTGCAAAGTAGTTGTAGCTTTCGATGGTTTTTATGAGCGCAGCAAACTAACTGCTCAATACCGTGGCAGCACGTACAAAATAATAGTGCTCATTCAGTCTGGTTCTTGTATTTTGCCACGACAACGAAATAATGGTGTGCGTCAAGCTTAAAAAAAAACATGGTTTCCCTACATCTATTGCGGAGTTAGAAAGAGCAGTCGAGAGTCTGCACTGCCATGCTAGAAATACTGCTAGATCGCGGACGCATTCCGGAGTTGCAAAACGTGTTTGTTGTTGTGCCATTGCTCCACGATAACAAACCAGTGGAATTCCAACACGACCCTTCTTCTTGCTTCTGGTGTTCCGCTAGGAACTCCTCGTGCGCAGTTGCCACCACGCTGGTGTTTCTACGTCTCACTAATGCACTCTGAACAGAATGTACGATTCTTCTCAAGTATTGTGAAGCGGTCGGGAGCTATTGCACACACGCGTGTCTTCGTGTAGCACTTGGAGCAGATTTCTCGATTGCAGCCCTTGCAGGTGCCCATGAATCGTGGTCGCTTGCGGCACACATTGCATCGGGCAGCAACGAGCACCCTTACAGCTACGTGAGAAGGTTTTGTAGACGGAGCTCGAAAGTCGCTCAGATCGTCGGCAAAAGAGTACGCCCTTGACGAGGCAGAACTCCATCCGCAGCTTTTGCGCATTTTCCATGCGAGCTTCTTCGTCAGCGCGCATTCGCTTTTCCGCGAGAATGCAGACCAATCGCTAGGTTGACGAGAATTTCGTTCTGCGTACGAAACTCCAAGAAACTCCGCACGTAGCACTCGAGGTTTTCTGGCGGTAACGCGAGCAGACCGACATGTGTAGGCATGGACGGTCTCGAAGCTCGGAAGCTCTGAAAGTGAAACCGGGTGCGATATGCTGTACCCGACGCGCTCGCGTTTGGTTATTTCGCCTACACCAGTGGCGTCGAGAGATACGAAGTCACTTTTTGAGTCGTGGAGCCTCCACTTGACGCTGATGTGGCGGAACGGCGTCGGGCGTAGAATTTCGCACAGCACTTTTGCTAGCAGCCTTTATCTTGTCCATGCCGTCGTCCAGCGTGCCGTCGAAAGTGCCAAGCGACAGAAGCTGAGGCGTGGTCGTGTCCTGCTGCGTAGCCCCCACGCGTTCCTTGTAGACGCGTACGCCGTCTCGCCGACGGACTTCGCGCCACCTCGTCGGGTCTGCCAGCTCGTCCTTGGTCACTAGCAGCGTGTTGTACTGCTCGCTGTTATGGGCCGCCAAGGTCTCTGCGAGGTTGTGCAGCATGGCGGCGTGCTGCTTGGCCACCTCCAGCGCCGGGAGCTGCTGAGAGAGACGCATAGCTGTTCGAATTCGGTGCGGCGGCTGTAGCTAGGTTAGGTCCTTTTCACGATCGAAAGTGATTCTGAGTCGTGACGCGAGTCACCGCCTTGCTCATTTCTCTGCGCTTCGTAGTCGACGACAGCTAACTCGAAGTTTAGTCCCGGGGCCCATTTCGATTATCGAACCGCAAGTGGGTGAGCCCAGAGGGACGTGGTGGTGTTCAGCTTCGCAGGAAAAGCGTGTGGCCGCTCGAAGTCTAGCCCTCGGCGAGGTTGCACCGCGACGCCGGACTCTTTGGTGCAGCGAGTGGTCAGCGATCGATTCGGTGTCGGCGCTCGGGTACTGAGGTCGATGCTTGTCCAGCGAGTCATTTCCATCGGCACCCAGCACGAATCGAGCACCTCGATGGCCGACTGGCCCCAACGGGGTGCAACGAAGACAGGGGATTTCGGGATCAGAGCCTGCAGATTTTTAGGCGCGCCGTGTTGCACCGCCTTTCCAGAGTGTTGCCTGCATCAACGTGCCTGGTAGGACTCCCGGTCCAAGTGCAGTCAAATCGCTCTCGAGTGACGGAGTCACTGTTGCCAGGCCCGGTGCAATGCTATCCGGATAGTCGTGACCACCGTCATGCTCGGATTAGTGTGGACGCTTTCCAGTACCGGGTAGCCTGTCCGGGTCCATCCGCTGGTCTGACCAGCACTTCTGCTGAGGCGCAAGCTCGCCTTGGACGACCCGTCTTGATGATGCTACAGCTCGGTGTTGCGATAAAACAGATAACGCTATGCAAACAGCGTGGCAGTTCGGCCCAGCTCCCATAGTTTTGACAAGTTTGCGCGTGCCTCCACTGGCCAGCATGCCATCCTTGCGTCCCGTGCCAGCTGCACCGGGGTTTCGTCGTCAGCAGTGTCGTTCCGACCCCAGTCTTGACTCCGTACTTCGGATAAGAAGTTTTGGTTGTGGTCAAGACTCTGCTACGTTACCAGCTCCGACAACAAGCTCGCAATGCGGCTTATTCTTCTTGCCTGCTGACTCTCCTTTGATAAAGGAAGGCACGAAGGCGAGATCCAGCTGAAGCACTGGCCCTCAGGGCTATAATTTTTTCTTGCTCGCACACACACTGAAGTGCTCGCTCGACTTCCTTTGGCGACATGGTCACTGTCATTTTAGAGCCCAGCAGCAAACATGCGTCTCGTTCACTTGTTACCAGAGCCCACCATATCTAGGCAGGACTGCAACATGTTGCAGAACCTAGCAGATACGCTCGCAGGGCACAACATCGCGCAGTACAACACCCTTGTGGTCACTAAGGACGGCCGCGCCGACCCCCATCGATGGCGCGAAGTCCGACGGCGAGACGGCGTGCGCGTCTACAATGAGCGCCTCTCGCCTTCAGCTCAGTGCCCCGCCACGCCACAGCTTTTGCTGCTCGGCACCATCGAGGGCAAGTTGGAGGACATCATGTACGGGGCAGTCGCCACTACCGACGAGGCCATGAAGATCCAATCCGCCTGCACCAAGGACAGCGTTCGCGACAGCAAAGTGCTCTACGAGATCGTCCGCCCCAGCTTTGACGACCCGTTTCGCACCGTGGCCGTGAAATGGCGGCTGTACGAGGGCCGCGACTACGTATCGCTCGACGCAACAGGAATTACCAACGTCCGTGGGCGCGAACGGATCGGGTACAGCATTTCGCACTCGGTGGCGCTGTCAGAGATCCCGAGCTTTGAGGACACACACGGAATCGAGCGGGGTAACATGTCCGTGTGTGCCCTGTACCGTCAGAAGACCCCTACGACGGTGGAATGCTACGTGCGGGGTTTCTTCGATTTCAAGACGAAGAACGAGGTGCTCAAGAACATGTCGCTCCAGGCCATCGCCACGCAGTGGTCGGCCTACGCACGGAAGAGCACCTGTGCGCTGGCCAAGAAACTGTCCTGGAGGGTGCGCAAGAACTGCGGCTGGAGCTCTCGGTCCTCTCGAACGTACTCGTTCGCGGACGACCTGGACGATTTCGTGGCACCGACACATCGACATCAACCGCAGAGCTCCCACGAAGCTCCAAGGTGTTCCGTGTGTAACAAAGCTTCCAGCTTCCTGGCGTCGATGCGACGTATGTGCACAAGTTGTGAGCTGCCGGTTTGCTCCAAGTGTGCGGTCAAGAAGACGGTCGTCGCTCTCGCCCCGGACCAGCACACGGTGCTGGAGCGGAAGCGCTCGTTCTGTGTGTCGTGCATGACCGCAGTCGAGAGCTGCGACGTCCTGTCCATCGCGAGGGAGGAACTCGTGGGCCATCGAGAGGAGCAAGACGACGACGACGACGCGGCCTTCTGGGCACGCCTGTCATCCATGACCGTGAGCTCCAGCTGCTACTCGAGCGTCGCGTCTCGACAGAGCAGTCTGGCCAGTCTCGGCAGCTTCAACCGCTGCAGTCTCATCGGCCGAGGCGGCAGCGACGTCGCATGAAGCGGATGCACAAAGTATTATCGCGTAGTAGTAGTAGCAGCAGCACCGTCGGAAGTGCTATTTACAACAAACTAATGAATGCGCGTCACCACCTCAACGAGGTAATATTGTATCTCAATGATAGCATCGTATCAGTCATTCTTTCAAATAGTGACGTATCGCCTCACTGCCCCGCCTCATACTATCTGCTGCCATGAGCGACGCGACGCCCCCGCTGCCCCCCGCGAGCCGCCGGGCCAGCACCAGCTCCGTG
>JAHWLE010000755.1:0-17641 GCA_024679135.1 Phytophthora foliorum
GGGCGACGGCGGCCAAGCCGAAGTCTGGGTCTGGGTTGGGGTCGGGGGCAGCGCGCACACGGCCGTCTTGGTCGCGAGCTTTGGGGACGGCGGAGCGAATCGGAAAGTGAGACACGTGGCACGCCAATGATTTGGGAGGTGTGGTCCACATTTTTTTTTACCAATGGGAGGCTTACATAACCCCTAAACCACGCGTGTGTGTTTATGCGGTTATGTGTGCGTTCTTCATTAACTGTATGCATTTTTTGCATTCATTCTTGTCCGGCCATGCAAATGAAGCGCAAGAACGCCGATTATGTAGCCATCTGCTGCATCATGACGTCCGGGCCGTAGAGACCGTTACTCACGTCCACCTGCTGGTCCATGATACGGTGCATAAACGCTCGTTAGTCCACGTACCTTTTGTGGCCCGATTCGTGCAGGGCCGCCACCTTGCGGAACACCTGGAAATACGCATCGACCATTCGACTCAGCGAGCCTTCGCGCGAGTGGCGCTGCACGAGGGACTGCGTGCACAGAATGTCGCGTAGACTCGTCAAGTTCTGCACCTCCTGGCGCAAATTCTGCACGTCCAACGTGAGGTTGAAGTCGGCCGAGCGCTCGCGCAGGACGGACTGGAAACGCCCCCAGCCCTTGCGCTGCTTGCGCGGCCGGCCGTCCTTGTTGGTCTTGACCTTGCGGAAGTACGGCGCTGGCTGCATCTTGCTCACTGCTCGTCGAAGTGCGGGGTAGTGAAATGACAATTGTGTACGGTACACAAAACGTTGATAGGATGTGTACAGATTTGGACAGAAAGATATGACGGACACAAATCAATGACAGATGAGGTTTATTGAGTGACGTTCCATACAAACATTTAGACCAATTAGATTGCGGCACCACGCAACGCACCAAGTCCACTCAAAGTTAGACGTGAAATGGAGTGCGCGGAGGACGGAGCAATAGCTCGCTTGCGGGTTTGGCGGGTGGGCGATGATGGCACGCAGAACGGTGACTTGGAGGAGGAGGAGGAGGATATCGTAAGCGATGTAGTCGTCGTGGTTGTTCGAGACCGGCGGAATTCATATTCTAACGGCCTTAAAGCTAAGGTGCTGGACGATATCAACGCTGGCCTCACCGTCACCGAAGCTGCAACGCTCAATGGTATCAAGTCACGGACTGCGGTGCACGCATGGGTTAAGAATGAGGCTATCATTAGGGATGCATGCAATAACAAGAAGAGATCTAAGTGCAGTGTAGGTGGACAGGGTAGAGCTAACTTGTTTCCCCATTGTGATGAGCTTGTGCAGTGGATTAACCAGATGCGACGGGACGATTTCCCGTTGAAAACGTCCCACGTCCTGGTGTTTCTAAAGGAGGAATATGCTGAATTCACAACGGCATATCTTGCCAAGAACAAAGAGGAAAGTCTGGGTCGGATGATGCGGCGGATGGTTTATCAGCGTGGGTTCTCATTCCGGTGGCCGACTAAATCGATCCTGTCTACGCAAGACCTCGAAGCAGAGCAGCGCAAGTTTTCTAGTGGAGTTGGCGCCAAGATAAAAGACGCATACGAGAGGGCGTGCATTTTCAATGCCGAAGACGGCAGTCTACTACGATGACACACCCACTCGCATCATCAGCGAGCGTGGCGCCAAGAAGGGAGTCAAGATCAAGGGCCGTACCCGTTCAAAAAGGGCAAGTGTGCTGCTGGTAGTGTCTGCTACGGGGCGCAAGTTGCCCCCCGTCGTAATTTTCAAAGGGCAACCTGGCGAACGCGTCGAGGAGGAGGTGCGGGGTATTTCTGACAAAGTGGTGACAGCCGTCCAGAAGAACGCCTGGATGGACGCTCGCGTGTGGCTAGACATCTTCGTCGAGGAGGCGTGGGGTGACTTTGTGAGCGACGCCGCGCCCGGGCCGCTTGCGCTCTACGTCGACAACCTCAAGTGTCACGTGAGCACTCCAGCCCAGGAGGCATTGGCGAGTTGGGGGACGGAGGTGGTGCCCCTGCCAAAGAATACCACATCGGTGCTTCAGCCCCTGAACGTTGGGGTCATGGGCCCGTCCAAGCAGAAGCTTCGCGCGGTGACGCTGTCCTACGAGCTCGACGCTGTCCGCTCGAGCGGCCGCGTCCCCCTCCGAGAGCGTCTGCTTAAACTCCAGCGCTTGTCAGCACAGGAAAAACGTAAGCGCTTAGTTGAACGCGTCGTCACCGCATGGGATTCGGTTAGTGAGAGCTGTATAAAGAAAGCACGGTTGAGAGCCGGCCTTTAATAGACGACCAGATTGGGAGGGGGACGTCAACAGGTGCACCTGCTGCCTTGGAGCCCCGGCACCAAGGTCACCACATGGGTGTTTAACTTTACGGTCGATGGGGGGATTGAACCCTCGTCGCCCAAATAAAAAGAGGCCGCTAACTAGCTGAACCCCAGAGCGACATTTTACGACTCCGAATGAACAGAATATTGTGTCTACCTAATTTTTAAATGGAGCTCTTGGATTGGCTAAATATACTATTTTTACTGCATGTGTCACTCTTTTGTGTCCACATCTGTCTGATACAATAGAAAAACCTCGAGCGTCATATCTTTCTGTCCAAATCTGTATCGTTCGTTCCAGGCTACCTGTCCATACTCTCGACAGGTGACGTGCGGGTTAGAAATGCACCGCGATTCAAGATCCTGATTGTCCTGATTCAGGACAATCAGGATCATTGGTGCTTCTGAAACGCTGCGACTGGAGCAGACAACAACCCAACTAACTAAGCATTTCTTTATTGGTAAGATCAAATACGTCTTGAACTTCATACGATCACTATGTGTTCACTAGCAACACATTCGCATTACTCGAAGGATCCGTACGGGTGTTCGCCCGTCTCCAGCGTGAAGGTAGCGCACAGCGGGTTAGCCACAGCGGTCTCGTTGTACACGTCACAGTCCGTCTCCGGCTTGATGGCAATCACGTAGTCGGCGTCTTCCGCCACCTTCTTCAGACCGCTGCCGATCTGCGGGTAATACACGCTCCAGTCGTCTGCGGACAGCGTAAAGTTCACTGTGGTCGCCTCACCAGCCTTCAGGTCCACCTTGGTGAACTTCTTGAGCTGCTTCACCTCCGGAACCGAGATCGTACGGAACGGCTGCGTGAGGAACAGCATGACCGTCTCCTTGCCATCGACTGAGCCCGAGTTGGTGACAACCACCGACACGTCAATCGTCTCCGTGATGGATGTCACGTTGGAACGGCTGATGGTCATGTCCGAGTACGTGAAGTTCGTGTAGCTCAACCCGTGGCCGAACTCCCACTGCATCTCGCAGTAGTCGCCCGACGCGCACTGCGTACTCACGCGGTGGTTGTACGGCATGAGGATATTGCCGGCGTCCTTCGGGTAGGTGATCGGCATGCGGCCGCTAGGGTTCACACGTCCGTAGACGATCTCAGCAATGGCCTGACCACCGAGCTCGCACGGCAGCATGGCGTTCACAACAGCGTGGACGTTGCTGGGTAGCTCACCAAGCAGACGCGGGCGACCGCCAACCAGCACAACAATCACCTTGGTGCCTGTCGACGCAAGTTCCTTGACGTACTCGATCTGGCCAGCAGGTAAGTCGAGGTCGTTGATGTCGCCGTACGTCTTCTCCGTGTACGAGTGCTCACCGATGACGGCGATGGTGTACTCGGCCTTGCTCGCAAGCTCCTTAGCCTGAGCCAGGTCGCTCTCGTTGTAGGTGCCCGTGTAGTTCAGGCCGTTGAAGTACGTCAACGTCTCGTTGGCAATCGCCTGGAAGCCGTCCTTCACGCTGATACCGTTCGGGAACATGTCGTTGCCCGAGTAACCCTGCTGGCTGAGCGACCAGCCTCCGCACTGGTAGCCCACGTTGTCGGCCGAGTGACCAGTAAGGAACACATTCGACGCCTCCGGGATCGGGAGCACGCTGTCGTTGTTCTGAAGCAGTACGATCGACTCGCGAGCCATGTTCAGAGCAGCAGCCTTGTCTTCGTCGTTGCCAACCTGGTCCACCAGGTCCGCACCGGGCACAGCGTTGTCGTACAGACCCAGCTGCAGCTTGAGCTTGATCACACGACGGGCAGACACCTTCACCCGGTTCAAAAATGACGCGTCATTGGCGATGAGGGCCTTGGTGGCGTTGATGAATCCGTAGTCACTGCTGGCCATGGTCATATCGATGGACGTGCGCTTTACCGAAAGCGTAGCAGCTTCTTCGTCCGTGCGTGCAAAGCGGTGGAACGTGTTGAGGTGCTCGATCTCTGCGAAATCCGACACCGTCATACCCTCGAAGCCCAGGTCTTCGCGGAGCAGCTTGTTCATGAGTTTCGGGTTGGCGATCGTAGGGATACCGTTCACAGAGATGTAGTTCTCCATGGCGGACATTACGCCAGCGTCCACAGCAGCCTTGAACGGAGGCAGGAAGTAGTTGAGCAGGTCATAGTCCGAGAGCGTGACGCCGTCTTTGTCGTGACCGGTGATCGTCTTGGAATAGCCGATCCAGTGCTTCATGCAGGCAGCAGACCCATTGTTGGACTGGATGCCCTTGATCAGCGACTCAGCAATGGTCGACACAAGGTACGGGTCCTCACCGAACGTCTCGTACACACGTGGCCACAGCGGGTTCTGCGAGATCTCGAGCATGGGGCCGAAGATCCAAGGCGTGCCGGCAGCAAGCGTGTCACGACCAGCAATACGACCCATGTCGTAGGCCAGATCCGGGTTAAAGGTAGCAGCTCCGTTGATGGGCTGCCCGAACAGGACGGCACCCGACGTGAAGCCGGCGCCATGAAGCGAGTCAATACCGAAGACGAACGGGTGGCCCTCGTTCTCCTCCTTGACGATCTCCTGAGCTCGCGACAGCACATCGCGCCACTCCTGAGCAGTCCAACCGTACTTGCCATTGTACGAACCCGACTGCCACGGGCCGCTGAGGTAGGAGCCAATCTTGAGCTTGGCATACGTGCGGAACTTGTCCTCGTCGAACGTCTTGTCCTTGTTGAAAAAACGCGAGAAAGCGACTTGAACCATTTGACCCACCAGTTGGTCTTCGTCCATGCTTTCAATGATCACATCGGTCTGGGCGTCCCATTCATCGGCGGTGACGAACGGGGTGTTCTCGTGGGCAGCGAGGCCCATGGCAAGGCAGGCCACGGCGGCGAACCACGACTTGAGCATTCTTGTTGCGTTCCCTTTCGGTTGAACCGGTGTTGCGATCGACTGGAAATTGGGGAATGAGTTTTGTCGTGGAGCTTCGAGGCTTCATTAATCCTGCGTGGTAAATCGAATCAACTCGGTCTTGCCAATCGCACACGATATGCTTCAAGCAAAGACGTCAGAAACTTCAACCACGCAAGCTGAACGGCCCGGCTAACCTCAGAGGGCACCACGTGCATCAAGCCGGAAAAGGTCAAGTCTTTAGTCGCGACTGCACTTTAATCTCGCGTTAATTCACGGTTGTCGGACGATACCAAGATTTGCATGTTCGAGGTTTTGATGTTTGGTCTTGTATCTCAATTGGGGCCCAATCGCCGAGAGTTGCTTTGGTGCTTGATCTCCTACAATATACTTGGACCATGACACTGGAGATCACGCTGTCGAGCATGAGGGGACGACGCACCGGGACGTGATAGCTTCAGAGGGAAATCGCCGGCGCTTTGCAAGCAGCTGGTTGAACGCTGCTGCAACAAACGCACGTACAGGTCCAACGCCGCCACGTCCGTTGATAAATCACCGCAGAGGCAACGGGCGACGTGATCATCATCAAGCTCGCGTGGAGGAAAGATCAAGTGGTGCCCCACTTCCTGGCAAGATGCCGGTTGTAATCACGAAAATTGGATGATGGTTTTCATAGCTGCATGACCAGAGGAGGCTAGTTCAGAATGTCAGTCATTCTCACCACTCGCGGAGTGGAGTTAGAACCATCGTGCTGTCCGCCGTAAACTTGAATTGGCCGGCTAAATTGTACTTGCATCGGTGGGAGTGCGAAGGACGATGGTGGCATACAACTACTGTACCGTATTATAGTACACGCCGTCTCGTGTCAAAAGTACTTGTGAGACGACAAGCTGGGACGCAAGCCACTCGTGATGTGCGGGAAAATCGTCTTGATGGTGCTACGCAGGCCTTGGAACTGCAATGTGCCCTAAGCTAGTCATCAGCTACGACAAAACTGTCGCCCTCGCTTGTCATGCAGATAAAGCCTAGGAACAGAGAGTATTGCTCCATCATGACGTCGAGTCCGAAGTTCCTGTGGACCAGATCCACCTCTTCGTCCACGACACTGTACGTGCTCGCTGGGCTCTTTATCTGCCCCCTTTGAAAATGCTCGTTCACTACTCGGCACAACGAGCCTTCGGGCGAGTGACGCTGTATCAGCAGGATATCTTGTACTGAATTGCAAGTTGAAGGCGACGGCGTGCTCATTGGGCTCCGAACGATATGGACTCCACCCTCGTCGTGGCTTGCGTCCTTTTCCTGCATTTCGGCTTTTGGTCTCCACTGGTGCTTGGAAGGTGGAAGGAATGACTTCCAAAGCCCCCTCTAAAACGGTTTGATCACTTTGGAAACTCCACAACTGATAACTTTAACCGATACGCTCTGCCGCAGAGTCTGCGTGGAGACCGGAGTTTGACTTCAGTCATTTCGCAGCATGTTACAGGATACAGGTCCCCGAATGTCTAGCTTATGTATAGTTTGGACGCCAAACTTCCGAATATTGCGGTAATCGCGTGGTTTCTGGTCCGAAGGGAGGCATTGGTGAACACACACGAAGGCATCAAGCAAGGCCCCGCTGCCGTAATTGGACTGATTTCCTAGCAACAACAAAAACTCAGCGCTGGAAGCTCCAGCGCTGAGTCGAGACTACTTGTAAACCCTTCCTGAAACTGATTTGAACAGGTTGCTCAACGATTCAGTCTTGCTTGTGATGAGATACTTTCCTGTTCACTGTAACTGCGCTGCCACGCTGGAGAAAGAATAAACACATTTCTCTCTTCTGTAAGCCCTCAATCTAGGCAACGGACGAGATAATAAATGATGTCAAACTCGAATTGCAGCTTGCTATAGGAAATTGGGCCATCTGACACGATTGGAACAACCATTACCTTCTGTGCAGTGTGTTCACATTAGTCCATTTGAAAATCCGATGAAAAGTTTGAAAATCTGAGGTGAGGGTACACGCGTGTATTGCCGCTAGTTGAGCTCGTCCTGAATTCCTTGTTCCGTGATGGAGTAGATGGCCTCCGACTCAGGTAGGATGGGGGAGTCTACCACCTTCATCACGCGGTTCTCACCACGGCCCTTTTTCAGTCGAAGTCTGTAAGATCAGCGTATCATAAATATTACTACCAGCCAGCAAAACACTCTACTTCAATTAATGAACGTGACGTACCTGGTGCATGACGCATGGGCCATGATGTTGCCACCAATAGGCTGGAGCGGGTCCTTGGCAAACATGCCGGAGTCGGGGTTTGCAGTCATCTGCACACGAACAAGAACACAAATTATGATCAATATTAATTCCGCGTAGCTAGATACCAATTCCAAAAGTTGAAGACGAACCTGGTTGGTGATGACGACCGCAACACCGAACTCGTCCGCCATTCTGGTTAGTGCGCGCAGGAACCTAGTATAAATGAACACAGCAGTAAATACACGAGGTCCGACCTTCTTAACGCGATCCGTATGCAACATACTTAGCCAGCTCCTGCTGCCTAGCTGCCAGTTCTCCTCGGCCGGAGTAATCCGTCCTGAACAGAGCCGTTGCACTATCAACGATTACGAGTGCGAATCGCGACTCCGCCATCATCGCCGAGGCCTGCACCAACAACTGCATCTGGTGCTCCGAATTGTACGCGCGTGCAAAGGCAACATTGTCCAGCACGCTGTCGCCATCCAGGCCGTATCTCTCTGCAATCGCCTGCAGTCTCTGTGGGCGGAAGGTGCCTTCGGTATCAATAAACAGCGCCTTGCCCTCGCCGCCACCGCGATCCACAGGCAGTTGGCACGTCACACAGAGCTGATGACACAGCTGCGTCTTGCCCGTTCGGAACTCCCCGAACAATTCTGTAATGGACCCTGTCTCCACTCCCCCCTTCAGCAGTTCATCCACTGCATTTGATCCCGTAGACAGCGTAATTAAATCTTTCCTGCTCTCCAGTACGTCTGCCGCCTACCAAAAAGAAAAAAAAGAGAGTTTTAATACAAAAAAAAAATCCGGCATGGGCTCCGCCGCGTCGACGTCGAGCTGAATAAATCCGCACCGTCGTGAAGCCCACATTGACCATGTCTCTGGCCGCTTTGAGCATCTTCTCGGCCTTCACTTCGCTGATTCCTTTGATGCCCACGAGCTGCTTCTTGGTGGCCATGGCCACGGCGTCCACCGTGTGCATGCCCGCCTCCTTGAGCTTGTTGACGTCTGTGGCATTGATGCCCGCTTGCTCCAGGATGTTCACGAGGCGCGGGCCTTGCTAGAACATATATACACATTTCACCAAATAAAAATATACAAATAAGAAATAAATACGCAATCAACACAACCCAAAAAACTTGCACTTGGCCATACAAACACCAGGTTGCAAGTGCTCGCAGGCTACAAGCCCGCAAGGACAGAGAAAAACGCACCATCTCGTGCTGCTCCACGCCCATGTCCTGCTCCTCCTCCTGGTACTGCATGGCGCTCCTCTAGGCTCTCGCTGCAGTCCACGCCCTTGCTGGTGCGGATTGCGGAATGACAACTTATCCCGCCAAAAACTATACTGACCATCACTCGTGTTTCGTACTTAACACGACCTCGATCTTGAAGCGGCGTCAATAAAAAAAAAAAGTAGGATGCACCGCATTGTGGCGCTCTGTGCGCTCTGCTTCGCGTGGTGCGGCGCCTATGCCACGCGTGGGGAGCAGCAGGAGGTCGCGCTGGGTGTCGACGGCTCTGTAGTGGACGAGACGCGCCCGATACAGGCCGCTGCGAGTGATTTGACCGCCCAAAGCGAGCTCCAGTCGACTGCAGAGTTACAGCAGGACGTAGTGGCGGTGGTGACGACGTTGCAGCAGCAGCTGGCGGCGGTGGAGGGGATGGTGAAGCTGCAGGAGAAGAAGCTGCAGGTGCTCGAGACGATGCGCACTCTGTGGCTGCAGGAGGTGCGACAGGAGGGGCGACGTCGAGCCAAGGGGAACGTGGCTCAAATGATCGAGAGGAGGCTGGACGCGGCCATTGCGGAGACTGTAGCAGGGCCCCAGGGGAAGCACTTTGAGCAGTTTTTTGTGGAGCGAGCGGCGACGCGGCTGCAAGGGCGCGTGGTCGACGTCAAGATGGTGAAAATACGCGCTACGAGTGCCGTGGAACTCCTTGCAGTCGCGTATACGGACGGTGTGGTGCTGCTTAGCACGTCTGTGGGGGAGGAGCTGCTGAGGATTCGTACGGAGAGACAGGGGATCAAGGCCATTGCATTGGCCTCGCAGGAGGATCAACCGTGTCTTGTTGTGACCTTTGAGGACTCGGTGATCGCGCTGTATGCGTTGCATCTCGTTGAGAAGAGCCACGGTGGGCCTGACGTTGAGAGGGATAACGATGAGGAGAAATCTACTCGGCCATCGCCATCTACGATATCGACTAGACCTGAATACGTCCTGAATGTTGGAGAGCATCAAGACGTGCAAATGTCAGCCACGGCTTCGGCTGTGGCGATTGCGAGGTCGTCTCGACAATTAGTGGTGGCGATTGCGCAAGTCGATGGGCTCATCGATTTTCTGGCACTCAATGGGACGAGTTTGCGTCAGATACAGACGAACGCTGCCATCACTGCAATGGAAACGAGGCGGAACCTCCTAGCATTCAGCAATGGGACAGATGTTGTTGTTTCGTCCATGACACGTGCTCAAGGCCCCATCTACCATTCATGCCCCGGATCGTCAGCGGGTGTGTCTTCAATTACGTTCGATGCGGTGCACCCCGAGATTATGTACGCAGGCACCTACCGAGGTGAAGTTCTTGTATATGCTGTTAATGCTGGACAATCCGCTGAAGGTCAAGGCTGCCGCTTGCTCACTCGGTCTACTGTCACGAAACGCGCCCGTGAACTCATTCCGGTAGCTCTTGTTACTACGAAGATGTACGTGATTGCAGCAGGACCACAAGACATCACTGTTTTCAACGTGTCGATATCGCAAAAAAATGGTGCCTCGCTATCACGAGTGTGCACAAACCATCTAGGCAAAAGTGTAGATTTGCCACAAGATCAGCAGTCGAACCAGGTGACTACCCTTCTTGCGATGGCATTTTCAGAGGGGATGATGGGATCGCATCTCGCCTTCATCACTGCCAATAGTGAAGGATTGAACAAGTTGGTCCTCTTCCACAGCCTGCTTCCCGACGAAAGGGAAGTGTCTGACTTCGAGTGGACGGTATTTCTGTATGCTGGCATCGTTATCGTTGCAGTCGTTGGCTCCCAGCTTTTTATTCGATGGCAAAGGCAATCGAGTGTGAATCCTTGGGACTCGATTGGGAAAGCGCGCGATTTGCCGTTCGGGAAATATGGTGGTCTGAAGGACAATGAGGCTGTGCCTGGCTTTGACGGAGAAGATTTCGGTCGCTACAATTCCCTCAGCGATGAGCTGAGAAGAAAAGTTGCTCAAGTGAAAAGAGGAGCTACCCACCGACCGATCCATGATGAAGCAGATTACTAGACATTCGGACTTCACTCTGAAAGGTGCGCTGCAGCTGCTTGATTAGCGTATCGCGCATTACTCTCTTTAGTCATCTTGATGAATGGTGCAAGCTGAAACTTCAGGTGCAACAGAGCGGTAGGATGCGCCTGAATCATTTCAAGCGCCACGTTTTCGGGTAGAAGCCCGCATCTCGCTTCGTCATAGAGAATAAAATGCTTCTTGAGCCAGGTGTACAACTTATCAAAGTGCCGCGGATCCGTAACATGCAGCAATTTGTCGTCTTTCATGACGATATTGGTAACTCGTTCTGAATGATCTTTGAGTAGTTGAAACAGCTCTGATCGGTCGATGCCACGCTCATTTGTTGCTGCGTACGTGTGGTAGAGATCTAGAAGAACAGCAAGTCTGTGAATCGTTTGATTGTCTACTGCGCAAAATATCGAGAGGCGTACATCCAAACTGCTGTGCCGCCGACCCATATTGAATTAACGTGCTCAGTGCAACACAGTAGTGACGAAAGGAGAGCTCTAAGCTAGCAGTATCGTCACTGTCTGTGCGACTGCATCGAATGAGGAGGCAAACAGTTAGGGACTAAACTTATTGTGAGCGATTTGACCTTAATCACTTACGCTTCTGAATCATATGCATTAGCGCAGAAGATATTGAGGATCGCATGGCGCTCTTCCAGAACTTCCAGGGCTGCAACAGGGACTGTGAATACATCAAAAGTAGTTTTCACGTTAGAAAAAAAATAAATGGTACCAACTTTTACACTCACACGAAGTCTCCGCTGCGAGATCTACCCAACGTGAACGCGCTGCCTTCTGCTGCTTCTTTTTACTTGCTATCCGTTTTGACATCGCAACTTTTTGTGTGAAAGTTTCATCCTTCCGAGCGTAGGGCAGTTTCGTTTATGCCGAAGGAGAGCGGAAAATAGTTGAAGTTCTCGCCCCCACTGTCCATGAGAAGTTAATCACTTCGCGTACTCCAAGTATGAGTCGAGTGCATGTGGTTGTTGTCCCGACTGAAAACGAGAAGCCAGGTCTTCAGCAGGATGAGTCTGACCCAAGACTACGGAAGTTCATTAGCTGGGTTCCGTTCGGCTATTTAGTGGAGCAACTGAAGCAAGACGTGGGGCGCTACTGGCAGCTAAAGACTAACAAGTACGAGCTTTGTGACTCTCTTGGTAACGTGCTACCAGATGACAAACCATTGGAGTTCTCGAATTTCTGCCCCGCGGTGTTAAAATTGAGGAGACGTGAGCGTGCTGTACCGATGGCAGCTAAAACGCCTTCATGCGGCACGAATGCGATGGACCCTTTCTGGATCCACGACCAGCTCTTTGATTTATTCGTTTTCAACGCGCTCCAGAATCGTCAAAGCAGTACACTTCGAATCACAAGCTTTCAATTCAAACAGATTCTTCAAAAAGCTACGTCGAAGACTGTATATCAGCAGAAGAAAAAGTTGTTGTTTGACAAGCGGGTGACGCTGGCTTTTCGAGGGGCCCAGTCAAATTCCAGTAGTAGTGGAGATGGCGGTGCAGGAGCAAACTTCGATGAGTTTCTGGACGCACTTGTGGATGTGGCATGTTTCATGAACCCGAAGGAACCATCCAAAGAGTCATCCCTCGAGAAACTCGCTACTGAGCACATTATTCCATACCACGAAACGGAGCAGTATGCTGGCGGCAATGACACGCTGTCGTGGGATCAAATAGATGAGCTAATGGCTCGCAACAAGGTGAAGTGGGTCTCTCAGAGATTCACAAAGTCAATCGGAGACCTGGCCACATCGTACAGCCCCAATGTTGGTCTTGCGCACCACCGTTGCGTACTAGGGTATCACGAGTTCCAAAAGTTTGTCCGTGACGTGATTCCAACGACCGTACCGATTTCTTCGACGGAAGTGTGCAAAGTCTTCATGCGGTACTGCCGAAAAGAGCAAGTCTGCGATAAGGAGTTGACTATATCCGTAGGTTCAAATGGTCAAGGACCTGAATACTCCCCCGTGAAAGGAGAGGTACCAACAAGCAACACTTTATCCAGTTTAGGAACTCCGGTGCTGGAGATCACTTGCGCCAAGATGATAGACGTCATCGGATACATTGCTCTTCTTGCGGTTCCTCGTCTAGTCAAGACGAAGAAAAAAATGCTGGCAAGCTGTGTTAACATCGTACCGACAAGCAAGCTCGGGATTCAGTCACTGAAAGCTCTTCTCCACCACATGTCGAACAATTTAGGAGCTAAAGGTGGCTCTTTGGTAAGGAAAAATGTGGAGTTTAACCGAGCGCGAGTGCACTTCCTACTTGAATTCAACAAAATGCACCGAGAAGACTCATTAACAGATTATCAAAGTGGATGCGCCGCGCTCCTCAAGACGCACAGGACACAACAACCCCAACAACCGACAACGTATACACCCCCGAGCACAAACCAGGATGAAGAACCTGCAAAACAAGACGATACCGACTTTGATGCCGAATTCAGTTGGAACTTGGACGCTGCACAAAGTCGAGATGTAGAAGGCTCTGCATACGACAGTGAGTCAAGTGCAAACTCGCCTGTTTCGCGTGGATCAATCCGACAGGTAGACCCTCAAGTACTGATGGAACAGAGGAAACGTGAGTTAGAACAGCTCAACGCTTTGTCAAACGAAGCGGATGAAATTTATGCTTTCCTAGCAGGAGAATTACAGCGGCACACACTAGCAAAACGATCCGATGTTCCTGACACAGTACCGCACATGCTGGATGTCTGGGTGTCAGCAGGTGAAAAATATTCGGACGTTATCAACCATGTGGAGACATCCCCCCAGCTCCGTGCAAAATTTCTCGCTCGCTTTGGTCGTTCGTTGTATGTTTTCGCCTCTCAAGTTCTCAAGAGTACAACTAAGGTATACAACTACGAGGAACTATTTTACGTCACGAATGTGAGAGTATACACAACGAGTTCCGATCTCTGGGGTGATAGATCGACACTATTTACACTTGACCTGGCAATGGAGACTTTGTCACTTGCGTCGGGAAAACTTACACAAGCCAGCGAAGAATTAAGTGCGCTGGTCACATCCGCAAGGGATAATGACTCTCATAGCGGAAGCGAAGATGATGTATCGAGTACCGGCAGCGATGGAGGTACATTTGGAGAGGATAGCGAAGCTTGGACAGCTAGCGCTCTTTTTGACAAGTATCTCTGTTGTTTATATCTCCGTGCTAATTGTCTGGCGGCGTACGCGGATGTGATAGCTCACAACAAAAAAGTTACTGCGGATTATGAGCTAGCTTGCCGCTTTGAAGAAGCAAAACAAACCGATGAGAAAAATGCGACGAGCGACGAATGCTTTAAAAGCATAATCGTTCTCTCAAAAACGTCGCCGCCGGGCGAATTCTACTGGGAGGCCAAGAAGATGTACCGCTTCCTCCTACAACATTCCAAAGGAGGAAAGAACTTTTCGCGAAGTCGACTTCACCATAATTTGGCGATGATACAGTTCAAGCTGGCAACACACCTTCCACGAGGAAGTGACCCCGAAAAGCTGTTGTTAGAGGATTCGTTGGTGAATCTCGACGCATGCGAGCAATCACAGGACTATGTTGTGGAGCCCAACGTTCTCAGAGAAAAACGCAGCTACATTCGAGCTGTCCTAGCTGCCCGACGCAAATTCTTTTTGGCGGAAAACCAGAGTTCAAGAGCAGCAGATGGAGAGAATCGAGATGAGCAGCTAGAGCAAGAGGAGATCATCGCGCCATTCTACCGCTTTGTCCTCGCTGCAGCATTTAGCGAGTTTGATTCCGATAAAAAGGGAGTGATTTTCCATCCTGAACTCACACTTCTAAGCAAAGCGTGTGGGTATAGTGCTGTGTCGGCAGAATCTCTGCAATGGCTACTGGAAAACTTTGATCATGTGGAAAGTGGATTAACGGAACGAGGGGTGCTGCAGTACTTCTGCTGGCTGGCCGAAGGAGGTAATGTGATAGTCATTGCAATATGTTGAAGTCCTATCATCTTGATCGTACTTGCTGTTCTTGTTATGGATAGACCCTGTCGTATTCTGCGAGATCATCGATCTACTGACCGCGAAGCATACGGGGGCCCACAACGTTTCCATATTTTCTGGAGATTGCATGTATCCACGAAAGCATTCGACTGTGAAATCAACAGCGTCAAGCGTACGTACTCTGGATCATTTCCATGAATCCCTCCCTTGGAACTAATCTGTTATCACTGTACCAGCGAAAGTCAACACTGAGCTCATCAAATGAGAGGGAGCGATTACGAGCAAAACGCACGGGGGTTGCAGACTGCATAGTTGTTCTAGGTGGGAAAATGACCAAAGCTGCAGGCATCGATGTCACTCAAACAACTTCACCGTCTGATATTCGGCTTGAGCCCGAAGTGATCGATATGCTGCCGTCTCGAGCAAGCCTCCCGGAGGAGCTTTCGAAATTCTGCTTCCCAGATGACATTTACTTGTCTACAGAGCCATTCTCGCCGAGAGCATTCGACATCGTGCTGACTGGTGCGTGCAGGAATGGGATGTGTTTTGCCTTGCAGCTTACCTAACTGTTTGAATTGTCTTGATCGCAACAATCATTGCAGACATGAAGGGGGAACGCTCCTACGGTTCTTGTCTACACTTTTGTGAAGAGAAGCATCCCATGGATGTGCTTTCACTCATATCCGCGACGGAGAAGGGCAGAACTGTGAATTTGCCCTCATGGGTTAGCTTGAAGGACATTCAGCAAGGACAGACAAAGTGGAAATGTTATGCACCAAAGTGCCTCTGCGTCCTATCCAGCTCACCCTTGTTTCAGACATTCCGAGACTTTCTGGTACATCTTTACAGACTTTCTGTCGCAAGCCCCACAAGCACTTCTTTGGAGTCGATTATATTCAACTTTCTCGAGCGAATACCTTTGCCGACCGCGAATTCGACCCAGACAGTCTTCAAACTTGGGGATACGACGTGCTTGCTCTCTGGCTTCCCACCAAATTTGCCTGTTTTCTCCCCTACAGAGGTTGACTTCACGATTCTGTTTCAGTGCCTCAATCCGGACAATATTCTCAAACTTTACGGCTACTTGCTGACCGAAAAGAAGGTCGTACTCAGTTCAGCTAATCGTCCAATTTTGACACACGTTGCAGAGACTTTAAGAGCTTTGCTCTATCCTTTCGAATGCCAGCAAGTCTACATACCAGTTCTTCCGTTGGTAAGTCGTGCATCGAATGAAACTAATGTTGTGTCTTGGACTAAACCGCCATCCCCTTTTGTTGTTGCAGTCATTGGTCGAGTTTATCTGCGCACCTGTTCCATTCTTCATGGGAATACGGTCTGATCAACGCCTAGAACGCCTGATGGCTGAAGGGGTCATCTTGGTTGATCTGGACAACAACGACATCCGGTTGCCACCAAACGAGGAGCTACCAATTCTTACTGACGTGAAATCGAGGAAGCTCCTTCATACGCTACGCAAATTGTCCATCTGGCCGGCGAGTCAGCGTACGCGGCATAACTTTGGACGCGACCTCAATGGCAACGAACGCCCAATGCCTTCTTCTTTTGAGCCCGCGCAACCTTCAGATCCTGAAGTGGCGCAGACTATCAGTCGCTATGATGATATGACAGAGAAGTGGAGCGAGATACAAACGCTCTTTTCTTCGTTTGCAACGAGGTGAGTTTACCGATTTTCTAAGGGCTGAGGATGCATCGTTCGCTGATTAAAATGTTATATTCTCTGCACAGACTTTTGAGAGAGGTTCGGAAACACTGTACGAAGATACCAGGCAGCGATGCCGTGGTCTTTGACGAACGCAGTTTTCTAGCTATGCACCCGAGTCTTCGCGACTTCTGTACGCATTTATTCCAAACTCAACTTTTCCAACGCTCACTTGAGAACATTGGGGCATTCTGGTGAGTGTAATGAACAGTCGACGTAGTATTTGATGCTTTTCAACGTCTAACATGATCTACAGTGATGTTTCTAGTACGACAGAGCCTGAACAGTATTGGAGAGCTGTCCGAGCGAAAGGAATGCTGCGCAAGAATTCTGAAATTGGTGAAGATACAACTAAGTCTCAGCGCCGGCGCGTGATCCAAGCACCCCTACCATCTCGAAAGAACAAGCGTTTAACCACCGGCAAGTCGGCAGGAGATGGGTTTCCAGCATTCAATGAACAGCTCTACGACGATTTACTAGAGGAGCTTAGTGATTTTGGAGAACTCGAATCTTCAGCCTGCGATATCACTGCACCGCTGGCTCGTCCGTTGTCTTCACTATCCTCGCTGCGTTTATCATCACAAGCGTCGACGACATCAATTCTCACTTCACCATCTTTTCATGACGGAGACATCGACGCGTTTCAGTTGGTGAATGAAGCAAGAAAGCGCCTAGAAGGTCGGCGTGTCAGCGAGATTAGTGAACTGGCATAATATTTGCTTGTCAGCGTGGTTTTAGCGAAAGTCGCTACCGTCTTACCGCGTATCAGGCGCCCAGGCGTTAAATTAAAATAGACAGCCCCGTGGGCGTTGTATTCGTGTAAAAAGCCTAAGCGTTCTATTGTGGAGCTTCGTCTAAAATCAGAACAGCGTCGAGGCAAGTTAGTCTACCTATACATGCAATCCCTTCACCTTCAAAGTGAAATAGGGGCCAATACGAGCAATGCAGATTGACCTCGTCGCGCATTCGATGCTGTACGTGTAGGTGGAGATGACCCGGCAGTCGTCATTAAGTGTCTTCACCTCAATATTGCAGCCGTGCAATCGAGATGCAGCAAACAGCTCAAGCTCACCGGCGACCAATTCTCCGTTTCTTAGTGACTCGATGTACTCATCATCAAACAACCCCTTTAAGTCCTCCAGCTCCTGCATGTACTCCGTGAGGACAGAAACGTAGTCGGTGAGTGATGCTCCGAGGCTGTGGCGAGGTAGCAAAACAGACTTAAACGGATGTCGTCAGGGATGTACCAGGACGGTGGTGCAATGCATATC
>JAHWLE010000756.1:0-17605 GCA_024679135.1 Phytophthora foliorum
CCCGTCGCCCCCGCCGCGGCGCGGGGAATTGGCGCGCACGATCATGACGACGCGGCCGTCTGCTCGGTCACCCATAATTAAATCCGGTTATGGGTTTTATTGGGGGACCCGTTTTAGTGTCCATAAAATAGTCTGTGTTTTTGGGTTGTTACTTTTTTTTTGTGCACCTTAGACGTGCATTGTCGAGACCGGCTTCGTCGTCGCGCTTCACGTCGCTGTATCTGTGCTATGCTAGGCCCCCCGCGGACGGTGGACGACGCATCTGCTTCGCCTGCGTCTCCTCTTTCCGCTGATATGCTGCGCGCGCTGTCGCTGTTCCGATTGGACGCGGCAGAGGCCGCCGCGCAGATCGATTTGGTGCTGGAAATGGCCGCGACTTTCGACGCCGACGGCTTCCAGTTGGCGCCGGCCGTGACGCGCCAAGAAGTGCAAACTGCTCTTCAATCGTGTGACGGAGACGTGTCGCGCGCCGTGGACGAAGTGCTGAGTCTCGTGGCCATCCGGACGCTGCGTCGGCAGGAGCAGCAGACACTTGAAGAGCAGCGCCCCTGCCTGCAGCTCCAAGAGCTCTGCAGCGGCCTGGGACTGGACGACGGCAGCTCCTTTGTCGTGGCACTGCAGCAGCTCCAAGAGCACGAGCGGGACGACCTGCTGGCCACCAACGGAGCCTTCGTGCAACAACTTTTGCTCAGTCTCGAGGAGGAGGACAGTGACGAGAGTGACGACGATGAAAGGCACCCGCTGCAGCAGCTGCTGGACATGTACCCGGACTACAAGGTGGACGTGGTGGAGGACGTGCTGGACAGGCACAACTACGACGTGGACAAGGCCGCGGACGCGCTGCACAATTTGCGCGCGCTCAATCAAGTGCAGAGCTACGCGACCGTCGTCAACGCGGACGCGCGCGCGGCGGCGCAGCAACGGGAGCTGTGCTTGAACGGACCCAAGGTGGACTCGTTGGGGCAGTTCCCGCAGCTGGGGGCGGCCAGCAAGACCCAGCAGAAGAAGCTGAGGAGACACCAACGCAGACAGGAGAAACTGCAGCAGGCCCCGCACCAACGACCGCCGCCGAAACCTTCACCTCCGCCGATAGCGTACCCGATGCTACCTGCGTGGAGAAATGTGGCGAAGAGCAAAGGGAAAGTCGCGTACAACGCGTGGGATCATCAACAGGCTCCGCACGATCGCCAAGAGTCCGGCATCACGACGCAGCTTAAGCTTGAACGGCTCAAAAAACTGCTGCCCACCATTGATAGTAGCGTGATCGAGACCGTACGCCTCAGACAGGGATTTGTTCTTCATGGTGTACGGAGGTGGGCGACTAATTGTGTCAGTTTGACGGTGTTTTGTGTGGTGTGTACAGACGTTCTTCCTAAATGGGTGTAGCTCGGATGCCACCGAGGCAGCGCTCCGCGAGGTATACAATTTGCCCCTGGTCGAGAAACATCTATCTCCACCAACTGTGAGCGAGGAAGTGGAGATGGCAGCTGCCGCAGCGGATGCTGAAGAGGAGTTCGCTGCAGCGAAGAGCACTCGCCAATCGCGTCGTACCGAGAACTGGACTCTCGTTTCTAGCAAGCACAAGGTCAATACGGCGAGAGAGGCACTCAGTAATCGCTACTGTGATGTTCTGGCATCGTTCAGGCGTGGCCAACATGTTCTTGCAGGTGACCGTATTCGAGAGTGAGTGGATCATTTACTTTTGTTGCGCATTCAATTAGGCCAAGGTTAACAATACTCTGGACTGTTTGGTGATGCAGGCTGAGCAAGGCGCGACGCGAACACCGAGAGGCCCAACGGCAGTGGGCACACGACTTTTTCCTGGAGCATGAACAGCATCTCAAGTGAGTGTGCGCAGATTTTTCCAACGGCCCCCGGTGCAGTCTTTCATCAAGAATGTGGTTTTGCTCTTTATGTTGTGCAATAGGCACCAGCGTCCGATCGACCTACATGGAATGATCGTGATGGAGGCTCTATGGGTGGCTCGTGAAGCAATGGAGTACTGCCAGGCTCACCGCATCCGTCGTTGCCTGCTGATCTGCGGTGTAGGCCACCACTCGATCAATGGCAAGCCACGCATCCTCACTGCGCTGCAACTATCCTTAGACCGGCGTCAGATCGCGTACCGCGAGCTGCACGGCGTGGTGACGGTGTTTCCACTTCGTTCGACAAATTCGTCGTAGACAAGTGCTTCTGACTGACAATATTTTCTACTGGCTAGGCGCAGCATGGCGGCGTCGGTGGATTTTATTTCTACCAGCTATGGCTGAGAGGTGATTCACATTTGCCTGCGTATAGATATTCAAACAAGGGGTGTGTTATGTGCGTTATGCTTGTCATTTTTGATAACTGGTTGGCACGAGTGGTTTGTTGTTGCCACGTTTCATGAAGGCAAGTACTCAATCGGTGGTATCAAGACAGCAGCAATTGGCATGGGAGGGTGTCTTTACATCACCACCGAGTCCTCGTAATGTGTCAACTGCCGCGTGCGCGACTAGGGAACCTCTGTGGCTCAAGGGCATCGTCTCACGCCATGAAGTCCTGCCTAGTTCTCTAGACAAAAGTTTGCAAGATCAACTCTTGGGACTGAACAGCCCTCCAGGGTCGCCTCGCTTCATTGTCGCAGCTTTCTCCATTTGTCTTTGTTTGCCCGTTGAACCTTTCTCGAGGAACGCACCGCCACCATGCCCAGTATTTTTAGTGGGGCATTTGTCGATAACGGCAACACGTCTCCAGCGGTCCCAGCGAAATGGGATGCCGTGGCGCAGCAGTTTGAAGGTTAGCACTCGGTGTACGTTGCGTGTGCAGCCTCCTCAAGTGCAGCTCCAAGGCTGTTTGCTTTTTCTCAAGTCGACTCGTGCTTGTGGGACATCATTCTCGAAACTCTCGTCTCGAAGAACAAAGCTTCAGCAGCTACCCGGCACCAGTGAGGAGTACAGCTCTTCAATAGCTCAAGAACATCACCAAAAATGACGTACACACGTGCCAAGCGGGCACTATCGGCCTTCGCATCGGACTCGGAAGTCGACCGCGAGCTCGAAAGTTCGTTTCCACGTTGCCAAGCCGCCACACTAGGAGGACAGCCGCCGGCGTGGGCGTCTATGACGTATGTCGAGACATCTCGAGATCTACCGCCACTCGAGTCCGGCAGTTTGGCACTGGAGGACCAGTTCTGCGGCTGGCTGTGGATGCGCGGCGCCAAACTCGGTCGATGGCGTCACCGGTACTTCTGTCTGGACGGCACCATGCTGTCCTACTTCACGAGCTTCCCAGCCGAGGTGTTTCTAAAGCAAGCCCAAGCATCGGTAGCCTCCGCCTGGGCGTCACGCAACCTTTTTCACTTCGGTGATGGTTGTCAGCCCCGAGGTGTCATTCGAGTGGCGCATATCGACGATACGGACAGGAGCAACCGAGTCGGGTTCAAGGTGTACGGCGCCTGTGGGAAGGTTATCGACATTCGTGCACACGACACCCAAGAGCGCAACCGCTGGCTGCGAGCATTGAAGACCCCAGCACGCCGCAAGTCTCGATCGTGGTCGATCGGTTCAAGCGAAGAGGTGACGGTGAGAATGTCGTCGTTTGACCCTGATGGACTCTGTCGGTTCGATCGACTATCCATTCCGATCACGAAAAGCGGTTGGATGGAGAGGAAGAGCTCGTTCCTCCGAATTTGGCGACGCTACTTCTTCGTCGTACAGGGATCCATGCTGTCGTACTACAACAGCGACAAACCGTACGAGGTGCCAAGGTGGAGAGGATACGTCGAGGGCGTGAAGGCCCGTCGACGTAGTAGTTCTCTTGCGCTGCCATCGGCGGGGAGAACCATGGCTCCACCGCCTTTGGAACTTTTCATCACGTTGGACTCGCCGCAGCACCAAGTGCTCCACGTGCGACTCGGCAGTGCCGAAGAAGCTCGTGATTGGCGTCGCATCCTTCGTGCCAACCTGCCTCAGCGCCGCAGCGACAACAACTCTACGTTTACGGCCTAGGTATATTCGCGTAACAAGACAATATCGTTTTCAGGAACCAACACTTTCTCGGTTTATTATTTACAGCAGTGAAGTCATGCACAGTGGCAGTATGAGGTATCATCTTTGAAGGAGACTCTTGCGAAGATCTCAACAAGATCTGGTTGGTTGTCCATCCGTTCACTCTTGAATCCTCTCGCTTCTCGGATAGCACGCTTCCATCTCTGGTGAGACTCAAATCAAGGAGCATGAACTTCACCCGGTTCTGCAGTTTAGCAGGCGCCGGAATCGCTTTCGTGTTGGCCTCCCGGCTTTTGGTCGTCGATGGACTCTCCGCCGTCACCTTCTACGAAGACAATATGTGCTCGGGTGTTCCGTCCCTGATCATATTTTCGCCTGACTCGTGTCAGCTACCGCCCGATGCTGCGAACACGTCGTGCCAAGCTCAAGGTAACTCGATGTTTTCGGTGTCGAGCTGCCCGGACGACTACACCGAATTCACAGCGAAGGCGTTTGGTCCGAACAACCCATTTCTGATCGAACAGGCATATTACGGCTGGGGTTGCAGCGCTCAGTACGTGAATGCAGGTTCCGCCAATGGTGTTTGTCACATTAACCCTGTTGACAACACGAGCTTCCGGGCTGGATTCAATGACCAGGGCGGGCTCGTTTTCTTAAAGTACTTCGACTCAGCCTGTGGATCGGGTCACTGCGCCACATCATTATACAAAACTGAAAACTTCGGATGGCTTACGGTTGGAGGGTTCAACGGAGCGCCAGTGGGGGAACATACTGCTGTTACCTTGTATGAAAACAACTCATGTGCTGCTCCTGCAGTTTCCATCTCACTTACAAGCGAGCAGGATTGTACGCCTCAGATCGACCACTATGATCCAGTTTGTATGGGGGACAATATGATGTTCACCGTTTCCGACTGCACGAAATACTATGCAGGCGGATCGGATGGTATCGGAATTATAGACGATGCGTTTGGCGATTATCCGCACCTGATCGTGGAAAAATACCTGTGGTGTGGTTTCATGGATACAATTACTGATGTTATGGTGTACAGGCTTGATGAGAACTGCTATTCCAACGCAGCAGGAAACGAGAGCCACAAACTCACGCTCGGCCGGTCGGTCACAATCACGACATATGCTGACGCTAATTGCATGGATGTGGTCACTGAGATCACGGTGGATCGATCAACGCTTCTGTCAGGTGGATGCGGAGCTGGAGACAGGAAATTGATACTAGCGAACACACAAACCGCATTTACTGTTGTTGCCATCTACGAGGACAGCACGTGTTCCGGAATTCCATCGCAGATTTCGTTTACGCCCACGACTTGGTGTGATCCTGTCAAAAATGAGGACCAGTCATGCCAATCAGTTGGCTCACGGTTTTCGCTGTCTGGGTGCACTTATGACTACGCCGTGTTTGCAACGACGGCATTTGGTGCGAACAATCCTTTTGTGATCGAGGAGGCATTCGTTATGGACTGTAACAAAGTTGGCATGGTGACCACATACCTGGCTGACGGCATCTGCCATGCTGATCTGGATGGCTCCACGAGTTTCATAGCAACCATCGACACTGCTGACACAGTCGTTCTCCGAACCTTTCACGACTCAGCCTGCAACGAAGGACAGAACATCGCTACATTGACGAAAGACCAGCTCATGCAGCGGATGTGCATGTATGAAAACTGTTACACCATGACTAAGTTGTGCGCGGTCGAAAACTGCTACATGTGGTGGGGGTGCAGTAGGAAGTTTTCTGTTGGCGGGCTGGGTGGAATACCATCGATGGGGAAGAAAACTATTGTCGCAGTGTATGAAGATACTTCCTGTTCTGCCCCCGCAGTCTTCGTGACCCTTGCTAGCAAACTGACGTGTACTCCTCAGGACAATCACTATGTTCCAGTTTGTGCGACTGACGGAACCCTGTACTCAGTTTCCGACTGCACTCGATACCTTTCGGGGGGTTGGGACGATATCGGGATCATTGCCGATGCGTTTGGAGATGATCCATATCTGATAATGGAGAAATACGTGAATGGGTGGTGCGGATCAGGAGACGCGATTACAGATGTGACAATCTACAGACTAGACAACAATTGCTATCCCGATACAGCAGGGACTGCAAGCCACAGGCTGATGCTAGGCCACGCCTTGACCATCACAACTTATGCAGATGCGAACTGCACTGATGTGACTTCTACGAGGACAGTGGAGCAGTCGATGCTAACTACGATTACGTCTGGAAACTGTGTTGACAACGACAAAAAATTCTTCGTCATCAATGCACAGCCTGTATTCACAGCTACCACCATCTACAAAGACAGCACGTGTTCCGGTACTCCATCCCAGATCATTTTTTCGCGGGACTTTGCGTGCCAGTCACCGTCCGATCCTGAAAACATACCATGTCAAGTTTTTGGCAACTCGTTGTTTTCGGTGTCTAGTTGCGCCAGTAACTACAGCGAATTCACTACCACAACGTTTGGTGCGAACAACGCATTCGTACTTGAACAAGCCTCTTCCAGCTGGAGTTGTACGGTTGAGTCCGCGACAGCGTACTCTGCGGATGGCGCTTGCCACATTAATCCTGTCGACTACACCAGCTTCAGGGCCAGAATTGATTCACAAGGAACTCTCGCTTTTTACAAGTATTATGATTCAGCATGCACAAGCAATCGGGATGCAGCTACCTTCTACAAAACTGACCTCATGGCCCCGTCGTGTATGCCTTACGATTGCAATTTTCTGCCATCGCTTTGCTCGCGCCAAAACTGCAACTATTGGTATTCTTGTAGAAGAATTGTTTCGGTTGGCGGACCCAGTGGAGCAGCACCAACGGGAAAGTACTCTGCCGTCGTCGAATATGCAGATCGTTCGTGCTCTGACCCAGTTTCCGTGTCATTTACAAACGAGCTGAGTTGTACGCCTCAGAGCGATCACTATGATCCGGTGTGTATACAGGATGGCACCATGTCCTCGGCTTCTGATTGTACGCAATACTATGCAGGCGGCTGGGATGATATTGGAATCATCAGTGAAGCATTTGGCAAGTATCCGTATCTGGTCGTGGAGAAATACCTGTGGTGTGGCATGATGGATACGGTCACGGATGTTATGGTGTACAGGCTTGATGAGAACTGCTATCCCAACGCAGCAGGAAACGAGAGCCACAAACTCACGCTCGGCCGGTCGGTCACAATCACGACATATGCTGACGCTAATTGCATGGATGTGGTCACTGAGATCACGGTGGATCGATCAACGCTTCTGTCAGGTGGATGCGGAGCTGGAGACAGGAAATTGATACTAGCGAACACACAAACCGCATTTACTGTTGTTGCCATCTACGAGGACAGCACGTGTTCCGGAATTCCATCGCAGATTTCGTTTATACCCGCTATTGGGTGTCATAACGTACAAGACTCTGCGAACGCTCCATGCGAAGCTATCGGGAACTCGCTGTTTTCGATGTCCAGCTGCACCAACGACTACTCCACGTTTGCTATAACGGCGTTTGGTGTGGACAATCCATTCGTGATCGAGCAAGGCTTTACTAGCTCGGATTGTATGAACGTCGGGCTCATAACAACGTACTCAGCCGATGACATTTGCCACACCAAGTCGAACGGCTACAGGAGCTTCAGGGCCACCCTCGATGCTGCCGGTACGCTCACTTTCAGAACGTTTCATGACTCAGCATGCAAAAATGATCAGAGCACAGCTACCCTGGCGAAATACCAGCTAATTTCGCCGATGTGCACCTTTGACAACTGTGATGTCATGCCGTTGCTTTGCTCAATCGAAAATTGCTACATGTGGTGGATGTGTGGAAGAAAACTTTCGATTGGCGGGTTAGACTCTGCTAACGCCTTCAACTCCGCTGTCACGGTATTCGACGACAGTTCTTGCGCCCAAGTTCCCGTTCAAATCGTGGTAAAGAAGCAACTAACTTGTTCGACAGAAGTTCCATCATGCAAGGCAGTACCTATGGCAGAAAACACAATGTACCAAGACCATGCGTGCATTGAGGATGTAGCTACATTCGCCAAAGCACGATTCAGCAGCTCACCGTACCTGATCATGGAGAAATACAAGGATGGAACGAGCTGCGAGAAACAAAAAGTAACTGTGGTATACAAGGCCGATGGGCTGTGCTACACTATACCCGATGGTACCAGTTTCCGGGTCTTGTCAAGCTTCGGCGAGTCGGTCACATTTGCTTCGTACCCGACAGCATCCTGCAACGATGATGAAGCAGAGATCATCGCTGTTGGAAGCAAGTACATCAACACGGGTGCTTGCTATGATGGAAATATGCGGCTGTACGGGGACGTGACAACTCTATCCCCTTTTGATCCGACTGCAACTTGTCCGACTCCAATTCCAACAAGTCCAACTCCAACAAATCCGCCAACTCTGCCAACTCCGACGCCTTCAGTGAATTTTGATCAAAAGACTCGCGAGGAGATCATGTTTCCCGAGTGGCTTTGGGAACCAACTCCGCATCGGATATTTGCGGCCGCTTGATTGTTCTCGCAGAGTATTTCTGAGTGAGGGTAAACCGGGTTTAATTTTCGTTGCATTCCTATCTCTGCGTAATATTTGTAGCTCGGTTAGCTGAGGAGCTTTCGACCCTCACAACATAGTACTAAAGCTAAGCGACTAAGACTATCATGAAGACCTCTTACCACATAAGTGGTGCTGCATCGCAAAGGGTATGATAAAGTGGGGGAAGTGCCGAAAAATCAACAGCTACTGGAATACTCATCGTGCTGGACTCGTCGTAACACCAAACGATTCGTACTACGCAGCGGCTTGCTCGCTCAAAAGCAATAGAACACTTTCCAGCGTAGCAACGATGGCAGCCTCGTAAACAAAACACTCAACACGACTTCAATCTCCATAGCGATGCTGTTTAACAGAACAGCGTAGAAATGTGTGGCTGTGATGAAACCAGCTTCATGGTTACACTAACGGTAGATTGGCGAGCAATAATTGCCACGTACCGGGATCCATACTGTGCTGTTCTAAATCAGAGCAACACGGTTAGTGTGAACAATGGCACGTACTCGGGATCAAGTACGCCTTGCTATACAGCTAGTATGTGTGCGGATACAGACGGATCTGACTGCAGCAAAACGTTTTCGGTTGATGGATTGGGAGGTTCACTATCGGTGTCATCAAAGGAAGTTGCAGTGTACTCCGACAGCTCCTGCACTGATGTTCCCGCTCAACTTGTAATAATGGATCAGCTCGGATGCTCGTCACCGGGGGGGTTGACGTGTGAGAAAGCGTTAATTGGTGAGAACACAGTCTTCCGAAACCAGAATCGCATCGATGACGTTGCTACGTTTACGAAGTCAACATTTGACAGTAAACCATACCTAATCATGGAGAAATACGTCAAAGGCACCAGTCGTGGGACAGTCGAGGCTGCAGTGGTCTACAAAGCCGATGGCGATTGCTATAATAGCATCAAAGGCACAAGTTTCCGAGTCGTACCCAATGTTGGTGGCGCAGTTACAATTGCAACCTACCCGAGTGCGTCCTGCATCGACACTGAGGCAGAATACATAACTGTGGGGGCGAAGTACATCAACACAGAAGCCTGCTACGAAGGAAAGCTCCGACTATACAAAAGCATGACCGCTTTATCGAACCCTCAACAGACCTTGACTTCCAAGCTCGCGAGGACATCATGTTTCCTGAGTGGCTGTGGGAGCCAATGCCTCGCCGAGTGTTCACCAGCACTTAGTAGCCATTGTCAAAGTGGATCAGCAAGATTTTAGTGCGTCGTGTATATTTTTCATTCAATAGCTTTTGGTTTGGTTTCCGTTGAGTTGGTAGTTCGAGTGCTTCAACACCCTTTTCTCTGCACTACGGTTCTCCTGAAGCGTAAGTTAATCCGAAGCATCAAACCGCTCGACCAATGCTCGCTGCACTAAGCGTTTGTCGCTGGTTTTGACTCCTTCCTTTGGGTCCCGCTTCGGTGAATGCTTCTTCTCGTGGAGAAGTACGTCATGCCGAATCAGACCCGCATGTTCACCTCCATCCTCGACTCCGCGTAAACTCGACACATCTTCTGAGCTCGCCTCCAAGTCTTCGCTATTGTCGTTCTTACTAATAGCGTCGATGTCGTCATCCCCGCCATGAGCAATCCAACGCGAGGCAACACCACCCGATACCATGACAGTGGTCGTGACCAGTAGTAGAGCCTCAAGGTGCGGTGGGGGTCCCATGAGAAAGCCATTCACGAATTGCGCTGTGATAGCAGCTACGCGATTGGAGCAGTTCACTATCGATATACCTGTCGTACGAAGCTCCTGTGGGAAGTTTTCTGCCGAAAGTACGCCAAACTGAAGTGGCACAACAAAATCCACAACATTCCCGCAGGTTAATAGTAATCACACACGTAAGTCAAAGTGAAGAAGCTGAGTACCCCATTCCAAGCTGCCGTGGTACACGCGTTGAATAAGCACGAGACTAACACGATGATCGTCTTTGAACCCTCAACGTTAAAGGCAAACAGTAGCGCGCAGAAACCTGAAGTGAAGAGCGCTCCTGATAGAAGACGCTGATGACCGATAACATCTATCAAGTACAGACTGCAATACGCAACGAATCAGGCGTTAGATTGTAATTATTCTCAAATTTGATCCACCGTTTTGCGCACCTGACGATATTGCCTGGTAGATTAGCCCCAGCAAACAGGAATGCATTCTCAAATGGGTTTGCTAGCCCAGCACTTTCAAATAGTTTGGTGATCCACGTCGACAGCCCGTACGAGCCAAAACTCAAGGAAAACCCACACAGCATCAGCAGCAATGTCGGTCCTGCGTTTGGCTTTTCAAACAGACGTGCAACAACACGCAAACTGTCACGACTGCAAACGGCACTGTGTGGGGCCGACTCTGTTGAGTCTTCAATCTCAGAACTCACGCCACCTTCCATCTTTCGCCGCATCTTAGTATCTTTGTCATCTTCAGTATTTTCCTCGGCACTGGAGAACTTCAGTTGAATATGTCGCCCACTCTGATGCACACCATGAATATACTGCAGCACCGACGTCGCTCCTTTTGCATCGCCCTTACTCGCTAAAAAGTGCGGGCTCTCCGGAACATACCACAATGTCAGCAAGAAGCACGTAAACGACGGCAGTCCCACCACTCCGGCGAACCAGCGCCACGAAAGCTCCAGTATCCGTTCACCGTTGCTGAATTTGCCTAGCATGACCCACGCCGTGCCCGCAGTCATCACAGCTCCCACCATCCAAAAGGAGCACAAAATAGTGACGTATCGTCCTCGTGCTGACACCGGAACATGCTCCAGACACAGAGCAAAAAGCGAGGCGACAACTCCACCCACGCCCAGCCCCGCCATGGCCCGGAAGAAGATGAGCCAGTAAATATTTGGCGAAAAAGCCGACAGGAAGGCAGCAATGGCATTAATGGCCAACGTAATCAACAAAATTGGTTTGCGACCGTAGAGATCTCCAGCCACGCCGCCCACCAGACCCCCACACAACATCCCAGCGAACACTGCAGCCGTCAGCAGACCTACGAAATAAAAAATAACAGTACCCATCATTATTTTCTTAAGTTTCTAGCATTTTCATACTTGTTTCAATAAAAAAATAATAATGAAACATACTCGACTCCCATGGCGTCATGGCACCTTCCGAGTCTTCGTACACTGTCAAAATGTAGCCAATTGCCAGAATCTCCACCGCATCGGCCACATTTCCAAACCCTAGGATACTGCATATCACAAATCAGAAACCTGTGATAACGCCTAAATTATATAAAATACCACTTTCTCACGTGACCACACGGCGCTGGTGGAACCCGCAGCCGATAAGCTCCATTTCGTCGTGCACGGCCTGCTTGAGCGCCTTGACGTCGTCTACGAGCACAAGATGCTCGTCGGGGGAGCCCCACGTCTTCACTGGCGCCGCCGAGTGCGTCATGCGACCGCCCATCTCACGTGGGCTTTACAATATTTCTGATTACAAAAAAAACATTAGCCACAAATCAGTTAAAAACATTTACAGCCAATCACAGCCCGCTCGTCACTCTCTCCCTCTTTCAAGAAGCGAAAGCTGCGCAGTCCAAGAATCAGACCCAGCAGCTCCGTCTCCGCGGCTGCTCCGTGCGTCTGCGCTCCTCGTCATCGCCTGCCGCCGCCCTCATCAACTTCGCCGCAGTCTCCGCTCCGCGCACATCCTCGTTTTGTGTCGTAACGCGCGCTAGCGCCCAAGAAAAAGCTAAAAAAACCATGCACGCGTGGCGTTCGCTGTCCCGCAGCATCCTGGTGTTCACAAATGTGCTGTTCCTGCTGCTGGGCTCCGTGCTCGTGTCCATCGGAGGTTCGCGCGCCGTCTGCTGTGATTTTTCATGCCGTTCCCGGCCTCGTAGCTGCCCAATTGAGCTCAAGACGGCCACTTTTACTCTAACTACTATATTATTATGATTGTAGGCTACATGGCGTCCCTGCCGGCGCTCACCGAGTTCTCGGACGGCGGCGTGGCCTCGTCCGTCATCATGTGCGGCTCGCTCATCATCCTCATCGCGCTGCTGGGCTGCTGCGGCGCCCAATGGGAGAGCAAGGTGTTCCTGTTCCCGTACGCCATCCTGGTGCTCGTCTCGGTGGTCGCGCAGCTGTCGCTGGCCGGGTTCCTGACCCACGTGCACAGCTCGCTCGTGGAGGTGGCCAAGCACAACTTCGACCTGTCGGTGCTGGCCCCCGCGGACCAGGAGACGCTGCGCTGGATCAACAAGAGGTTCAAGTACGTGTACTACGGCTGCGGCTTCGACGTGGACATCGACCTCACGGGCACGCGCGGACGGCCGCTCGTTGCCACCTGCTCGAACCCGGAGTTCGCCTGGTTCGCGCCCTTCGTGGAGGAGAACTGCCCCATTGGCCACAAACAGCTGCAGGCCGGCAGCAACTTCCTCAGGTGCGCGGGCCCCAGCTTCTCGCTCAGCAACGCCATGACGGAGCACACGATGCTGTGCGCGTGCGAGACGCGGATGATCTCGTGGGTGAACGACCAGTCACTGCTCGTGGCCGTGTTCGTGTTCGTGATCGTGGCGCTCGAGATCATGCTCGTGGCGCTGTCGTGCTACATTATGCACTCGCGCCGCCACCGCCGCTACGGCTACCAGGAGATCACCATGCCCGTGCGGCAGCAGCCGTACAACCCGCACCCGCGGAACTACTTCGGCCAGCAGGCGAGCCAGCGCCAGCCGCTCAACTCGCAGCCGGCGTACACGTCGTACGGACCGTCAGGTGGAGAGAACCCTTACGCAGCGGCGGCCACGGGCGGCAAGGCCAAGAAGGCCGGCTACTAGCTGGCTACTCGACATGTTTGGAAATAGGTCAAATGCGTTGATGCAGACCACGCAGGCGATGGCAACCTGCACGCGTAGAAACCAGGATTGAAAAAGTTTTACAAGAATTGAACCGCGAGCACTTGGTCTTTTTGGTTGCAAGCGGTTGAGTGGATCCCTTTGTCGTCGTTCGCGCCGACGAGTCTGACTTGGTGTTGCACTCTGATGGCGTCACCTTGGACGTGAATGCTCGTGTTCCGGCCACAAACTTCGTTCTCGCACACGTGCGACCACCGCGTGCCAGTCATCACGTCTCGCTTCCTTGCGGATCCTGGCGAATGGAGGCTGTCGAGTAGTCAATGACGAGATGGTTTGCTGATCGAGTCCCCTTCGAAGAGAGCAGAATACTTCAACGTTCGCTCACGACCAAGAAACCCTGTGTCTCTGCCTCGGACGAGAAGACCAGCGGTTATTAATAGAAGAGCCGAAAGATGGAGATTCCGATCCACATCTTGTCCCAAGCTGCAACGAGGATGTTACCAAACCGGCGTTACAGTATCCAAATGGCTCTGTTCCCTTCAAGTTTCGCATCGGCGGTACTTGTACCGGCGTCAAGTGAGTGGTCTCGCTGTCTGCATGCAAGCATGCCGTCGATGACGAGACTGAGAGCGATTAAGTAAGCTGACCAAAAAGCAGACGATAGGCCTCGCTTCTCCATCCGGTGCCGACCATCACCTTCCTCGTGTACTTTGGTTCGAACTTTTATCCGCCCTGGTCTCAATCGAAGTACCTGTAGTACATGTACCGACATGAACACTAGCAATCCGAAAAGTCGGCAAAAAAAAAACTGAGGACTCGACACAATTCGCCAGGGAAGCAAACGATTGAAGCTCCGCCACCGATCCACGCGATTTGCTGTTCCGATTTTAGCTCACTTCGACAATGTATGGAAGCCAGCGGAGTAATCGGCCTAAGACATCAAGAGCTCACGTGGGCACTTCTGATTTGCCTTCGTCGAGCGCATGCGAATCGCCGAGCTGCTGAACGGGCCCACGCCCAGGCGCCACGCCGACAAGCGCCTGGACATGGCGTCGCTCGACCTTTTGGCGCAAAAGTGCGTGTGGCTTCCTCGCAGTCTACAGTAAACCGTTGCTAAAACCTGCTATTTCATGCTGCTACAGACGCACGCACCGACCGGAGCTCTCCATGAGTCGCATCATCCAAGAACTGACCCAAAAAGAGGAGACGAAGGTCCCCGCTAAGTGCGTCGAGCAGCCGACCAAACCTGTTAAAGGTAGTAAAGTTAAGGAGACCAAGACGTCCAGGAGGAGGTCTCGCAGTGGCTTCACGCCGTTGACCGAGTCGGAGAAGAGGGTCAAGCAGAGGATGCTGGTCAAACGCTCGTACTACCGTAAAATTGTAGGTCTTTTTTCCAGGTAGTTTTTTAAAAGTTGTGGGGTTCTGATGCGTGGGGTGGTGATAGGATACGCTCGTGGAGCTTCGGAGTGAGATGGAGACACTGGAGACCAAGTGCAGACAAGTGGTCATCTCGAGGCGAGAAATGCAGTCGCCGTCTTCGCCCGACGAGCAGCTGGAGGGCGACGAGCAGCGTTGCGAGGAGCTCCGTGAACGCTACACGCAGCTGGCCATCACGCAGGATGATCTACGCCACGAGAACGAGAAGCTCCGAGCGGAGGCCATGGAGCAGTCCAAGGCGCGCACGCGTGTCGGGATTTTACTGAAGGAGGAACTGCAGGACCAGAAAGAGGCACTGACAAAGGGTGAGGCACTCGGAGTGGCTGCTTGGTCCTCAGATGCGCCTCCACCTGCCAGTGCGGAAGCCGGCCGCGAGGACAACCCGAAGCCGGTGCTCGACTTTGAGCCGCTAAGTGAGGACGAGTGCATCACCATTGTCCGTGAGGCATACGGTGACGTGAGAGCATTCGCGGACAAGCAGGACTACGAGACAACAGGAGCTAGCGTGTTTGGCTGGCGTGATAGACGGCAGGTGGACGGCGAAACGATGCGCTTCTTCCTGGAGAAGACGTTCGAGAACTACACTGCTGCGGAGATTTCGAGTCGCATGTGGGACTTGGTGTCGTCTGAGCACGGCGTCAACCGCATCTACGCTTCGGACGTGGCCATCAACTTCCACCTCGTGCAGCGTGTGAATGACGAGAACGTGCTGTTCTACCGCACCATCGAGCCGAGAGGCGTCAACATGGTGCTCAAGGCCCTCGTGTTGGCCTCTCGCGTGCAAATCGACGACAACGGCAGCTTCATGGTGCTCTTTCGTTCGGTAGACCCGGCCTCGCGTGGAATTGTCAAACAGGACACGTTAGACGCAGGCTTCTCAACGGCGAGGAAAGAAGTGTGGAGCGACGTCTTCAGCTGGGGGCTGTACGAAGCTGCGGGCGACCGTGGTCAACACTGCCGCAACTACTTTGGCGGGTTCGTGTCCAGCCTGCTCACTCAGCGCAGCCTCGAGTTCTGGCTCATGCACATCCTTCTCATCGCCGTGCGCTGTGAGAACGAAGTCATCGGCCCGCTCTTTATTATGCAGTAAATAATCGACACTAATGTACAGCCGAAGGACGGTCAGCGCAGCGATTAAAGCAGCGGGGCCCTCTTCATGGCGTGGTGTTGATCTGTAGACTTTCGTGTTGCTCCGTGCTCATATTATGATATGCACCCAACTGACGGCAACTATACCGTTTCATCTAGGAAGAGTTCCGTTGGCATTGCCAACTTGGCAATAGTGGCTCTTCCGCTCACTGGTCGCCATACACAACACCAGTGGACTGCATTAGCACTAGTGCGGCCGGCTCTGTTTGCCTTGCCGCCTTGCTTCTTGTCCAAGAAAGCCAGGCAAAGCTGCTGCAGCTCCGAGAAGTCGAGCGTGCCCGAGGAGGAAGACGAGGATGACGACCTGCTCTTCTTGCGGAACAGCGGCATAATGCGGAATAAAGACGACGGATAAAAAAAACAAAGGTACTGCGAAAGTCGATGACCTGTGGAAAACGATTGCGACGAAGTTGAAACGCGGGCTGAACCTTCAACTTGGCATCTATGATAGCGGCTCTGCAGGCCATACACATGTAAGCTTACATACACATGTACACGACTGCATTATAGATAGATAGCACTGGTGCGGCCAGCTCTGTTTGCCTTGCCGCCTTGCTTCTTGTCCAAGAAAGCCAGGCAAAGCTCGCTTGTCCCAGTCGGATATGGCTACATCGACACCCACTGTGTCCTGGGTCCCTCTGCCAAGTCCACGCTCCATGGCAGTGCCATCTCGACGCCAAGCTCTGCGCTGAGCCCTGCGAATCGACGTCACTTGGCAGCTCCACGCACCAGCTCTCGCTCCCCAGACTGCGTCACTCTGCTGCAGCTGGTGCAAATCTGCCGGTGCTGCATCTGCATTGGCCTCGACGATTGCGGAGCACTCCACCCGCGTAAACCTATAGTAGGCCACGCATCATCATCATCAGGTCGGAAATGGGTGACTCGTCCCCTTCAACATGGCTACGTTTAACGGAATCCATCAAAGGATCTTGCTCACTTGTGAATTCGCATCCAAGCACCCAAGTGTCAGCCCCCCACCCACAATGCCCGTCAAGCTCTACGCGAACCTCATCAGCCAGCCCAGCCGCGCGGCCGAGTGGGCCATGCGCCTCAAGAAACTGGACCACGAGTTCGTGGCCACGGACTTCGGCAGCGCCACCTTCACGTCGCCCGAGTTCCTGGCGCTCAACCCGAACGGCCTCATCCCCGTGCTGCAGGACGGCGACTTTTCGCTGTTCGAGGGCAACGCCATCATGCCGTACCTGGCCGAGAAGTTCGGCTGGACCGACCTGTTCCCGGCCGACGTGCAGGCCCACGCCAAGGTGAACCAGTACCTGCACTGGCACCACACGAACGCGCGCCTCATCACGTCCAAGGTGCTCGTGCCGCTCATGCACACCAAGCAGAACGCGGCCACGCCCGACGAGGCTGTGCTCGTCAAGGCCAGCCCGGCGCTGCTCACCAAGCTGGCGGAGCTCATGGAGAAGTTCCTCGTCCAGGACTTCGTGGCCGAGTCCGACCACCCCACGCTCGCAGACCTCGCCGCCTACTGCGAGTTCGTGCAGGTCGAGCTCATGGGCATCTTCGACTTCTCCAAGTACCCCAAGCTCTCGGCCTGGCTCCAGCGCATGAAGACGCTGCCGCACCACGACGAGATCCACGAGCCGCTCGACCAGTTCCTCACGACCCTGGGACTCAAGACCAAGGCCAACCCGTAAGC
>JAHWLE010000757.1:0-16909 GCA_024679135.1 Phytophthora foliorum
GGCTTTGCTGCGTGTTGTTCGAGCACTTGATCAGCGGCACAATGGACACTGCAATTGTACAACAAGCCGAAGCCATAGGATTCCAACCCTGTAAACAGGTTGCGCCTATGCAATCGTGGTCATCAAGTTGACCTTCACGCTTGGTTTCTCACATTCGACTCTCGAGGAGTTCAACGTCCAGCTCTCGAACGTGCAGGTGACGAGGTACTAGAGTAATGAAGGCGGTGTGAAGATGATATTACCGTAAATACAAGACGGAGTCTGATACACTATCACCATACGTTGAAAGGCAAATCCGGAGCTGGAAGACGCTTCCACTCGTCGAGTGCACTGCGCAGAGACCCAGTGAGCCTGCTCTGCTCGGCTACCATCTTCTTGAGCTTGGTGTTTTGGTACTCTGCCTGCTCTCGCTTGCATTTCTGCCTCATGGCGATGACCCTCCACAGCGATCCCACTCGACGTTGCTCAAGGATCACAGCCCTTCTCCTGGAGTGCTGCAGACTCGCAAGCACCGCTTCCAGACCCTTTATCTCATGCCGCAGTAGCTCAATCTTGGCCTTGTTCCTCAGTCGCGGGGTCGTGGGTCGCTGACTTCGTTTCGACTTGATTTCAGTCACTTTGTCGGGATGAGGACGCAGATTCTGGAACTTCGGTTTGAGCACACCAAGCGGTTCGTCGGGTGAATTTGGGGCTGCCCAACTGTCATCGTCGAAGTCAAGGAGCGCGAGGATCTCAGAGACGAAGAATTGCTCGTCGTCGCTATGGTTTGTGGTAAGCACACGGCTCATGCTGTCGGGTCGAGTGCAAAAGGAAAAGTGAGCAACACGAGCAAAGTGTAGGACGATTACGGACGCGCGCGAGAATGAGTGCAAGTTGACGTCAGCGAAGGAAAGTCGCACGCAACTGACGCCGCAAAGAGATCTTGTCTTGGCAGTCTGGCAGCTACGACATGGTCCGACACAACCAAAGTCGCTGCAAACCACTTCGCTCCCCACAGAATAGATACATGGCAGAGAATGAATTCTCGGGCTTGCAAGGTTCCAAACGAGTGCCACAAAACCTGAGTTGCAAATGGATTTCATTCGGCAGCGACCAGCGCACCCATCGCTGCGATCTTACTCACTTCAAAAAGTACATGTATAACACTGTCACCGACTTTTTCCGTTGGCACCGCAACGCGTAATCGAGAAAGTACTGACCGTGTTGACTGCCTGCCGTGGCCCGTGGAAACCTTCACTTCTCGATTTACCACGCGAACGCCATGAGCTTCCTCTTCGAAGAGAGCGACGCGCAGTTCCTCTTCTCTGAAACCCTCTCTCTGCTCGACTTCGACGAAGACGTTTGGTCGTTGGGCCAACAACTTCCAGCCGCAGCCCGCGAGCCCAATCTCAAGAAACGCCGGCTTCAATCCGAAAGACACTCGGAGGTCAAGCCAAAGAAACAGATGAGAGCGACGACCCCGCGACTTCGGAACAAAGGCAAGATCGAGCTTTTGCGTCGCGAGATCGAGAGGCTGGAGGAGGAACTAAAAGTTCTGCAACTGTCAAAACTGAGGCCTTCAATTCGGCCAGCAGCACCGCCTATGAGTTCTGGACCCCCAACGTGGAAGTCTATTGCCATGAGGCAGAGCCAGGAGCGAGAACGGGCGGAGCACCGCAACAAAGGGCTCAAGAGTATGCTCTCCGCACAACACATGCTCACCATGTCGCTCTCCGGTGTGCTGAACGAGTGGACAAATCTATCGCCTCCGTTTAATCCATCGCAGAGTTGACACGATTAATCCACTCAGATTCGGTCGATGGTATAATAGTAAGAGAGCTCAAAGAAAAGGAGCTTGTTGTTGGTTAATGGTGGAAACGCTCCCACGTGAAAATCTACAGGAAGAAGGCCGCGATGGCAGTGGCGACACCGACGGCGGAGAACACCGCGGGGGTCAGCGCTGAAGCTGCGCTCGAAGACGAAGAAGCGGCTGCGTCGCCCGAAGCGGACGTGGCAGCGTCTGCCTCCGTAGTAGTACCGGTCGTTGAGCCTGCCTCGACCGTGCTAGTACTGGAGCCCGAGCTCGTGGTCGTCGAAGTGGAGTTCGAGGTGGAGGAACCGCAGGTGACGTCGGCCCACAGCGACTCGTCCGAGGTGGACGACGCGTCTCCAGGGTGCGAGACACCCTCGGTCCACTGCACGACAGCGTTTGAGTCCTGGACCCACTCGCAGCACGGGTCGCCGAGCTCCTGGCCGTTGGTCTGACCGTCACCGTCCGAGTCCTGCTGGCAGAACGCCGTCGTCCACTCTTCACCAGCGGACTCGAAGGCGAGGCCGAAGTCGTTGTTGGCACCACCACCGGCCGGGTCCACGTGACCCAGAGCTGCCACGCCGGACACATTGTCGCCGTTGGGGAGGCGGGCCACGTACGCCGGACGGGCGTTCACGACCACGGCGGCAGTCGCGACCAAGGCGAGCGAGAGAGTAGCACGGGACATTGCGGGCGGAGGTTGTTGCGAGTGAGGAGTGCGCGGTCGAAGGTGTTTTCGAGAATGAAGAGCTCTTGGCTTCGTCTGTGCTGGAATCGTTATCCGCGGAAAGACTGGGGGCACATCTTAAGCTTCGTCGAGGTGTCGTATTAATCACCGCTGGTTACGCAGCACCGCGAGTCGCAGCAGAGATTGCGTCATTGCGTCCCCGCTGTGGCTTGGTTCTTCGGATGGTGCGCCAGCTGCTCAATGCAATTGTCCGCCACATGAACCGAGAAGACCAAAGCTGCGACGAAAAATCCAAGGCCATGACGGTTAGCAGGGGCTACAAGAAGCTTCGAGTCTGCTGCCGTGTCCAACGCAGTGCCTTCATATTCGTGGCCACGGGGAACGAGAGCGAACGGTCCGGACGCGTGTGTTCCAATTGTACAAGACCACCGGACTCAAGCGATCCCGGTGGTCTTGCCGTGATTACTGGTTGAGCGTCAACGCAGCAAGCATCATCGTTTGCTGTCCGCATGGGACACATGCTCGAGCCAGAGCGCAGTGAGATCAACAAGGAGTAGCAACGAGGCAGCAGTCTTGTTATTAGCTTTACACGAAGAAGACAGCGACGGCAGCAGCAACACCGACGGCCGAGTACACGGCCGGAGTGACCGTCGATGCTGCGCTGGACGATGCGGAAGCTGTCGAAGCACTCGATGCAGATGCAGTAGCTTCCGTCGAAGGAGCGGTGGTCGATCCAGCTTCCGCTGTGGTGGAACCAGATCCAGTCGACGAGCTCGCAGTCGCCGTAGTTGTCGACGTCGTGCTCGAACCCGAAGAAGAGCCGCACGAGATATTGGCCCACAGCGATGGGTCCGACTTGGACGTCGCGTTACCAGGGTGCGAGACGCCCTCCTCCCACTTGACAACAGCGTTCGAGCTCTCGACCCACTCACAGCACGGATCTCCCAGCTCCTGGCCGTTGGTCTGGCCATCGCCGTCCGAGTCCTTCTCGCAGAAAGCCTTCGTCCATGCTTTGCCGGCACTCGCGAAGTCGAGGCCGAAGTCGTTGTTGGCACCTCCACCAGCAGGGTTGACGTGACCCAAAGCCTTCACACCAGGGACATTGGCGCCGTTGGGGAGGAGAGCCACGTAGGTCGGGCGGCCGCTTACTACAGCAGCAGCTATGGCAACGAGGGTGATCGAAAGCGCAGTACGGGCCATGACGATAGAAGTCGGGGGAGACCGGAGCGGACGTAGGCTGGAGTGCGCAGTCGATGGCGATTTCGAGAGTGAGGAATGCGTTCGACTCAAACTTCCTGAGGCGGGGGCTCTCTAGCGGATATCAAGCCGCTGAACCCGTTGAGGAAGGCATTTGAAATCGCCGAATCACACCGTACCCAGTTCGCTGGAGGCAGGAGAGTCGTGGGATTTGAGTCGAGCTAGTAGCTCAGCTACCGCTATAGCAGCACGCCAACCATGCGTTACGAGATTGTGTCGTCGATTCTTGGGCTGGTGTGCAGAATTCTCCTTGCACGTCTACCAGTACGCAAATAACTACACGTTGTCGTCGGACGCAACATATGAGGACAAGCTGTGAGGTGATCAGCCTCGGTTGCGTTGCCGCTGTACTTAGCCGGACCACCGGAATTCACCATCCTGAGTGTCTTGCAGTCTTGCCCGTCGAGGACGCAGCTTTTGCTGTTCGGTTGTCTGACGTGAGCTGCAGTTCAAAACAAGTTGTATTTGGTCTTGGGTAATACAGTATAACGCTGCACTTGGTATCCACTACCTTCCTGCTTTGCGTGGGGTGTATGTCTAGTCAATTATGTTTCAAATGGTGAGCGATTTTTCTTCTCGCCGCTGGTAGAAGAGCACGTAAGCACTAGAACTATAGAGCTCAGGTTTCTTGATGGCCGTCACGGACGCGTCGTCGAAGTCGAACCACTCCTGCGTATCTGCATTGAGACACTCGGCCGTGTAGTGACCGCCGTTGAGCGAGCCCATGTGGTGTACGATGCCTGTGAGATCGTAAAGCGTGCTGCCATCGACAACGGCGTCGTTGGCGCAGTACTCCGCTATGTCGAGACTTTGCGCTGGGAAGCTGATGCTCGTGCTCACCTTGTCTCGACTAAACGTGGAGTACGAGAAGCGCTTGAGATGCAAAACCAAAATGTTCGGGAGCCGATAGACTGAAATCTTCTTGGCCACGGATCGATGTGCCTTACACTTGGCGCAGTAGTAGGATGCATCGTCGCTGAGGAATTCCTGTTCTGTGTACGCCTTCAGACAGTCATGGATAGACATACCCCCGCTAGGACTTGCGGCGCTACTTGACGTTGCATCACTTGTCGCCGAGGCAGTCCTACCACCAGAGAAGAAGCTACTGGATATCCGCAGGTGACTTGCAGCACTGCTCTTGCCGTGCTTTTTGGGCACAGGGAGCGACAAGTCCCAGAAGACGTCGAAACACACTGATCGATGATTGCACGTCTCGCAGCGGATTTCAGATCGAAGCTGGCCACAGAAAAGCTCGGAGAGTGCACTAGCATTGCGCTCCAGGTAGAATTTCCAGTACTCGTCCGACACATCTCTGTCTTTTGCCTCTGGGCGGTCTTTGATCTCGTAGTACGCCGGTTTCTTCTTCACACGGTTGAGGTCTTCGTGCAGTCCGTCAAGTAGAAAGCGCAAAAATTCCTGTGCGTCCTGCTGCTCGTACCCAGTAAACCGTGATGCCACCTTGCCGATCACGCGTTTGAGCTCAACCGGTCGAGTAGCAGTAAACTTGTCCCCTGTCCACAGAGCCTTGATGAGGTCGCCAAAGGCGTTAGCGAGAGCTCCTTTCGTGGGACTCGCCTCGTTAATCTCCCGCGCAAAGAGACCTGGCTGGAAATACTTGACGATAGCCGGGAGATTGCTCACACACTGCAGACAACTGTTCATGAAGCTGCACGATCGAACCCCGCGTCAGTACGTACGCTAGTTAGTGCAAGAGCTCAAACCGAACGTACCAAGTGTTGCCTAGGTTCTGCAACCCCACGAGTCCTTGCGCATGCCTCTTCCGGGTAAGATCATTGCGCGGCGACGTCCTCCCGCTGCTGCTAACCCTCGCCGGGTACGATATCGCTGGGGTCGTCGTCGGTTGTGACGTGACAATGTTGCTCGTAGTCATGTTGCTCGTGGACGGCGCCAGTCTCGGCAGCTCACTAGCGCCGATGGTCGGCAGGTTCAGTGCCGCGTTGTTGCCGCCGTCCAACTCGTCGTTGTTCCTCTCTCGGATGGAGCTGCTGCTTGCCGTCGCGTGGCGCGGATGGAACCGCGTGAGCGACGCCAACGCCGACGACGCGCGGGAGCTCGAGTTGTCCACCGCTCGATTGGTCGGTCGGCCGAGGAACTTGCCACCGATGGGCGGGGGTTTTGCCGCCGCCGTGGGTTGGTCAAAACTGTCGGTCACGGAGCCCGCGACCCTCTTGGACCGCAGCGGGTTGCGAATGTGAACTGCAGCACAACGATCAGGCGACTGGCACAAGAGGCAAAGCAACAGAGCGACGCACCGCCAGCAGAGCGGTCCTGCTTGAACATGGCGACTTCCGGGCGGTCGACGACGCGTGTCGGGGGCTGCGAGAGGCGCGGACCGGCCATTCAAGTCTCACAAGGTTGGGAGGAAATAACGGCCTCCGGTCTTATCCCCCATGGACGACACCATGACAGGCCTCAGGAATAGGTCGCCTCCGAATAGTTAGCCCTAGCTACAATCTTTTGGGACCACGAGGAACATCACGTTTGAGAGACCAGTATGTTTTATGAAACAGTTTTCTCGTCGATTGAACGACAAAATGCTGACGTATACATTGTAGACGTATACGTCAAGGTGGGGCTCAGTTGTAGTCATGGCGTGTCAATGGCCGCACGCCTTCATGCGCACGGCGGAGGGGATCACGCTGCATTACGTGGACGTGGGGCCTCGAGACGCGCTGCCCGTGGTGCTGGTGCATGGCTGGCCCGATCTCTGGTTCGGATGGCGGGTGCGACGCTGTCGAGTTCTGTGGGTTCGGAGGACTTTTGTGTTTGACTTTTTTGTCATTTCCAGCACCAGATTCAGGCGCTGCAGTCCACGTACCGACTGATCGTTCCTGGTGGGAAAATGTGCTCACGTCTGTAGAGTTTGAAAACTGTAAACTGACTTGAGAGCTGCAGACCTTCGAGGCTTCGGACAGAGCTCGACGCCGCAGAATGTCGAGGCGTACGGCGCCAAGAACGTGACGAACGACTTGGCTGCGCTATTGGGTGAGAGCATGGCCAGTTGCTGGCTAAAGTTTAATTGTTTTTTCAGCTGACGGGGTGTGTGGTAGACGGCCTGAACATCGAGAAGGCTGTGTTCATCGGACATGATTGGGGAGGCTATCAGGTGCGTCATTTCGAACGCTATATGGCTTCGCCAATGCTGACGGTGTCAATGGCAGGTCTGGCGCATGTGCCTCTACCACCCCGATCGTGTGATTGCAGTCTGCGCTGTGTGCACAGCGTTCACGCCGCCAGCGAGGCGCCTGGTGCCACTGGATGTCGTGGTTGCCCACGTCCCGTACTTCGCGTACCAAAAGCTGCTGGCGGACGCTGAAAACACGGGCAAGATGCTGGATGCGGCTCCACGGCGCTTCCTCACCGCTGTCTTCCGCAAGCACACGGAGATGAGCCCGACGCTGGAGAACGAGAACACGCCCATTGTTGGCACGCTTCAGGGGGTGACTCACTCCGCGGATCCAATCTTCACGCAGCGCTCGGCAATGCTGTCTGAGGAGGAGATGCAGTACTATGTGGATCAGTACTCACGCTCCAAGTTCCAGAGCACGTGCCAGTACTACGCTACCCGCGAAATCGACTTCAAGGACGAACAGGGCTTGCCTTCGGTCATCAACCACCGCGCGATGTTTATCGCGGCAGCGAATGACCATGTGCTCAAGCCGGAGTTGGCTCGCAAGATGTCTCGCTTTGTGCCCAATCTCGAAACGCATGTGGTGGACGATGCCGGTCACTGGGTCTTGTGGGAGCAAACGGAGCGCGTGAACGCTCTGCTCAAGGCTTGGTTGGCCAAAATCCCAGTGCCACCTCGTTCCGACCGTTGCAAATTGTAAGCTTGGCAGGGCTTTGGCGATCGCGCTCAAACTGAGGGCGTACGAGTGAGCGCACCCAGGGAAGCGATGAAAACCTTCGGCTGCATCATCTTCTTTTCTGTGCGTTAGGATCGCAGGTTGGCTGTGAGCTCGTAAAAATCCTACGAAAATGTTAAACTTAATCGCTCGATGCTACTTCTAAGTACCGGCGAAGCACGTTTGACGTCTAGCTATCAAACGCCGAGATATCGAGATCGACTTTATCCAACCATTGCTGGAGAATCCGCGTGATCTCGTCCCTTTGCTCCCACAGAGCCCAGTGGCCAGCGTTTTCCACGATCTCGTGCTGGAGATTTGGGATCAACTTGCGCATTCCAGTCGCCATTTCAGGTTTCAAAACGCGATCCTCCGCAGGGCTTATCAGAAGCGCCTTGTGCGTGATTGTGCGAGGAAGGTTGAGCTCGTCGTTATAGTCGATGAACCTGGCAGCGTAGTAATTGCACCCGCCAGCGAAGCCTGAACGTTTATACTCCTCCTCGTAGTAGTCCAGCTCAGCTTTCTCGAGAAGCTTGGAAGGGCTCGTGAATATTGGGTTGGTTGAGTCTGGCACGCCATGGAGGAGCTTCAGAAATGTCAGCGAGGTGTCAATGTCAGTGAACAGTCTGAACGTGGCAGTGAATAAACGACGGGGCACAGGATCGAGCAACTTGGCGGCTTCCTCGGGATGACTCAAAAGCGTCATGTACGAGAACTGAGGGACAACGCGTACAAGTGCGTCTGTATCCACATACACGTCCGAGGGAGGCATATACGGGGTGCAAACACTGCACACTGCAATGACCCGCTCTGGGTAGAACATAGTCATTCTCCAGGACATGGCACCACCAAAGTCGTGTCCGCAAAACACGGCGCGAGGGATATTGAGGAAGTCCAGCAGCCCCGCGAGGTCTCTGGTCACCTTTTTCGTGCCGTAGCCCTCCACCGTCGTCGGAGCCGAGCTGCGACCGAATCCGCGCAAGTCTGGAACGATCACCCGGTGCGTCTTGGACAGTGCCTGGACCTGGTATCTCCATCCGAACCAGAGGTCGGGCCAGCCGTGCACTAGCACGACGGGGGTGGCGTCGCGCGGTCCGACGTCGATGTAGTGCAGGGTAATGTCATCCCCCACAGGTGCGTAGTGGTGCTCCCAGTCGTCCCAGAAATGCGAGGTGGACGTCGAGGGCTGGACCTTGTTAGCGTCAACGAAGGAAGACATTGCAGCAGACCGGGTTTGCAAGTAGATCAGCAAACGAGCAAGTCAAATGAAGAATGAGAAGCAACCTCTGCTTTCACTTTTCGACACCGTCATTCACGGTGTGAACTGTCGCTAGTCTGTGCATCTTCATGCCAAGTAGCTTGATCCAAGCCTAATATCCTATTGCGAATGGAAAAGTGTCGCTGCCTTCCAGTGAGACACTCTCACTGACTGACGTCACTACATGTACGCAACATGAACAGCCCCCTCATCCGTCCAGCAATTCCTGTTGTTGGTATCCTTCTGGTGATGTGTCTGGGGTGCTTATGCATTCCTGGGGGATGCCTTCCGTCCCCAAGGACACACTTCAGGCGCAGGAGTGATTAAAAGGTTGCACCGAGCAGTGCTGCGGCAAGTATTAGCGAAGTGGCGTGATCGAGCAGAGGAAGCAAACGCGGCGCCAACGGACGATGAACCCCGAGAGGCGAAGAGAAGACAACAGCAACGACGACAAGCAGCACGCTCCAGGTATCAGCGAGGGATGGATGCGTTTGCCACCTTCAGTCTTCAGGATATGACGGAGCAAGACGCAGAGACTATTGCAGGCAGCTCGGCTACTGAGGCGATGACTGGTGCCGATCCACTTCCTGCGAGGGTGGCTATAACTGATTTGGACTTGATCGCTGCTACTACAAGCGATGCTGCTGTGCAGCGTCGGCGACGCAACGCTGAGCAAGCCCGGAGGAGAAGAACCGCCATGTCGGGTTCGCAGCGAGAGCAAATGCGAGCGCGAAATGCAGAAAGAGCTCGAGCACGACGCTCGAATTTGACACCCTCTCAATGCCAACGTGAGCGACTCAAACAATCGGAACTGGGACATGTTTGTAGAGATCGACTCCAAGAAGAAGAGCGACAGGAAGATCGAGAGCGCAATCGCGTGCGCGGCGAGGAGCGCCGCTCCAATCCGACCCAGGAAGTGCTCGAGGCCGAGCGGGAGAGCAACCGAGCACGTCAAGAGGAACGCCTCTCCAGTCAAAGCCAACAAGAGAGAGAGAGAGAGAGAGAGAGAGAGAGAGTCCGCCAAGAAGAAAGACGAAACAGTCAAACCCAGGAAGTGGGCAACGTAGAAAGAACAGCCAACCGCGATTAGCATGCAGTGTGGGGATAAGCGCAGATGGAAGAGGAACGCGAAACAGAATTGGGGTGCGTGCGAATGCGACGACGTAGTGCGCAAAGAGGTCAGGCACTGATGAACCACGAAGAATTCGAAGTTTCCATGGTCGTATGTCCCGACATATTCGACAGGCGACACATACTCTCTCCTACTACGGTTTGTGCACACTGCAATGCAAGGAAAAGGCCTGCAGAGGCAAAGAAAGCGTGCTGTCTGGAAGGGGCTATCAGACTTCCCCTGTTCCGCCGACTTTTGTCGGAAATGACAAAAGTTGGAATCTTTGGTTGTGCAGTGTTAGCTCTTCAACCCAGAGGTCGCGGGTTCTTTGACTACATTTTTCCTTCACTTGCTTTTTGTATTAGGCTCAAATTCAGGCCGCGGTAGCGAAGCGGAGGCGGGTGGTCCACACAGTTGGGACCAAATCTAATTAACCCCTCCAGCCCGAAGCGATTTTTGGTTTCTTAAACTGCATATGCAACTTAATTAGACTTGATGTTTCTATATAATGTTTGGCGACAGGAGAGGGACACTGGACAAAACCGGGCGTTTCTGAGTATAGCCACGGCTAAGCTGTCTGTAACCTGCATATTATGAGCCGCATCGTGAGAATCAACTAGCATAATGCAGTTTAACGAGCCGTGAAATAGACACACGCTGTACAGACACGAGACAGCCATGTCTGTTTATACAACTTATAGATATCTCATTTTCAGAAAATTGGAGCAAAAAAAACCCATACAAAACACCATATTAGCAGTTGGGGTGTCACCCCTAGGTACTAACGCAATCGACTGATGCGCTTCTGGTGTCTGACGGACACTATAATCAGTCCAAATAAAAGAATCAGCTGGTAAAACAGCCGGATACCTGGGTACATTGAAATATGAGCGGTGTGCTGAACGTTCGCGCAAACGCCAATGCGAAGTGCTTGACCTGCATATATTCAGCTTAATTTGCAAAATGCCGGTTACTTTGTGCACAAATATGCAGCTTATCAGCTAGTTGTTCGTTCTACGACGCTTGTTTCTACTAGCCGGACCGAGCGGTGTAAGAGGTGTGACAGGTGTGCTTGGCGTTGATTGCGTTCCATCAGCCGCATCTCTGGCCCGACGCACCCGAATATTTCTCCCCGTATCCACAGGGATCAACTTGCCATTCATCCACTCCCTGTGCCAAACATCCCAGCAAGTCACTGCCACACCGCGGATGTGGCGACGTGGCTTCATGCACAGGAATATCGGCCCTGCCTCGCTGCAGTCTTTGCAGAAGTAAGCTGTAGTTGTCGCCGTTTGTTGCCGACGCGAAGAATCGAGCAGACCTTGCACGAGCGCTGCCGGCGCTTCGGCTGGGTTGTCTTGTCACGCCATTCGTTAAGTTGCTGGGGGGCGTGCGTTGTCTGAATGGGTCCGACAGGTTGCAACACAGCTGCATCGCGTGTCGTCGCTTCCTGCGTTCCAAAGCAGTTCCCTTCATACATGTCTGCGGCCTGAATTTGACAGAGCTGCAAATGCATCTTCTTCATGTACTTGACGTGAGTCATCGGTCGAGACGTTTTGTGTTTGTGGTAGGTCTTGTGTACGATGTAGCCGTTCACGATAGCCAGATCGATGAGCCCAAGCACGAGTGACTTGTAGTACTTCTTGAACCGCACCGCTCGCTGAATGGAGTACCGCTGCAGGCGTACTGGTCATGAACATCCACGCCTCCCATGAAGGCGTGGTAGTCCTTCACGACACGAGAACAAGGCACTTCTACCTGATCCGCCCGGTCTTGGCGAACTACACGATCCATCTCCAGACCCCCTCCAGTACACAAGAAGTGGACTGGACGCGAATCCCACCAGCTGATGGCCGCCATGTTTGGCACTAGCTTCGACTTGGCTACTTTGAATGACCCCCTGGCGATGGAAGCAGGCCGAGCCTTCTTATTCTCGATGACACCTTTACAATATCCAAGGTGATTCGACATAATAGCCCCAACACAGTAGAACCCCATTAGCAGCAGCTGAATCGCCAAACCACCGACGTGTAGAAGCGATCTACAACTACAAGTCTCATGCCTTGCTTTCGAGCATCGGTGCCGAACACGGCAAGCAGGTTTCGCACGACTGCCGCAAGACCCGACTTCATTTCGGTCTTGTGCGCGTCACTCGCGTGCTGCTTCTTACCACAATACACCTCGAACCCGCATTTATGCAGTATAACATGATCAAATCATTCAGTATTAGCATGCATAATTCAGCATAAGCAAAAGTGAGACCCAAAAAAAACGTACCGGATGCAGTAAGCGGTCACCGCACTACACAGCATAAAGAGCTTGGTGCCCCACTTGTGAGGCTTGTCCTTCATATAGACATGCATCTTGTTGAAAGACGAGCGGCTAGGCAGCATTGCTTCATCGAACGACGAGTGCGTCGGCGCTACATACCCTCGTTCGAACGTTCTCTGGAGAACCTCCACGACTTTGCGAATCTTCCAAGCTCTATCAGTAGCTGCTCGGGGATCACCGTTCGGATTGAAGTGTAGATTGCGAGAAATCTCCATAAATCGATCGCGCCGCAGCACTGAGCCAAAAGCGACACGTGAAATGGCACCTTCATCAGTTGTTTTCCAGTGGTGGGCAATTTTTTCGCGATTGGGTGCAATCGTCCGCGCTATGAGCAATCCAATAAAGCGGCAAAGCTCATGGGGTAGTATAGGCTTTGATCCTTCCAACTCATTCTGGATATCACGTTTCGTCTTCCTTGGTAGCTCGGGGTTGTGCCGACGTTTGTTGCGGTATCGCTTGCATCGTTCGTCCACACGCAGGGGGGTCTATTGAGGGTTACCGGTTTGGTATCGGTTATTAACCGTGAACCGGTTAACCCGAACCGGTCCAATCCGAACCCACGTTGATTATGGTGATTACGGTAAGTTGTTTACGCCACCGATGATTAGACGAGTAGGATGATTGGACGAACACCGGTGAGTGATGGTTGATTAGATGCACTAGGTGATAGGACGCAGGGTCGCGTGTCTATAACAGTGGGGTGTAAGCTCCAACAATTCAATCACTTTCGAATCTTCATTTTACCCCTCAAGTGTCTTCGCTCCGGTCCCGCCGTCTGCGACGTCCCTCCCTCCACCTCCCTCCGCTTCGTCCAAGCTTCGTGTCCAAGATCCATACCTTCTATCAGGGTCATCTCGCGCCCGTACTGATTGGAGCACACATCTATATGCTGCCAAAGCGCCACCGGCATAAAAAAGAAAAACAGCGCGAGGGGAGAGTCAGCATTGCGTAGTGCATCTGGTGTTGGTCCTGAGTATCCCTGCCGTAGTCCAGGATAACTCAACGTGTCCGTCACAGATTCATACGGTGTCATCAGGTACTCATACGGATTAGGCTCCTCCACATCGTCCCAACCCACTGCTGACATACTCCGCAGGACATCGTTCTTGAGATTGCCAGCAAGAACTTGGTTCTCACCCCCAAATATTTCCAGGAAGTTTTCTGCAAAGAGCACTTCTGCCGTCACCTCCTCCTCTGTCGCTTCACGCTCCTCTTCCTCCGGTGCTTCATACGTATCGGTGCAATCATCTCCATCCGCCTTTCCGGCTTCCAGGTCGTCCTTCTCCGCATCATCACCCGACTCCATTGCTCCATACTCCGCGGAGTCGCTTCCGTCACCAACAGCGTTGAGATTGTCATTATTGTCGGCCAGTAGCTCGCTACTCAGTGCATTGTCTCCGTTGCCATCTTCTTCTTCACTGGCATCTATAGCGTATCACATGCCATGTTGTAGTTAGTTAATAATGCATCACAAGATGTAGGATGCAGCATAAGATGCGGCATAGCATGCAGCTTACCGGGTTCGTATTCGCTGCAATCCCCGGTAGATTCCACTGAGGCGTCATCGGCAGTCTGCGCTTCAGCAGATCCAGACACATCATCCACCGATCCCGTGCTATCATTCCCGACATGTGGTGAAGTTTGACACAGCACTGGCGACGTGGTCGATCCTTGCCTTGTACGCGGCGGAGGGGGGGTTGATGCCATGGGACTCTCCGTGGACACCATAGAACGTCGTGTAGGGCGTGAGGAACAACGTCTACGCACAACTGAAGCGGCCGGCGGGGTCCTCGGAGGGTTGTGACTCGGTTGACGAGTCGCTACTAGTGAAGAAAACCCCCTTTCAATTGGCGTTCGCGTATGGTAGGCGCAGTAACAGTCGCAGCAATAGCACCCGCTTGGGTAGGCTCCTCCACAGCTTCAATCATCGCGCCGTAGGTATCTCGAACAACTTGGACTGCACGTTCCAGCTCTGCATCTCCAGCATCACCAGAAGGGAGGGCCGGACGAGGCGTTTGAGCTCGAGTTCGTAGCACTAAACAGGTAACAACTGCATGTGAGCACATAATCACTAGCGCAGCTCCAGGAGAATCGTACGGTTTGCGTAATACTCCAGCAGCGCCTCATCGCCAAGAAAGAAGTCCGTTCCGACAACACCGTCAGGATTGCAGCCTGGCCGGACGTAGCGATACCTGTCGTCCAAACTTCGCCGTGGCGGACGCTTGCTCATCCATCCCTGGGCTTTCAGCTCGCGCCACACCGACTTGAACGACAGATCACGGGACGTGACCTCGCTGTCACGAACTTGGTTCCTCCTGGAAGTCGCCATCTTGATCGCGGGGTCACTTCAGCCCTTGGCGCGCCAATTCTAGAATGAGACGGAATTGCGGACGTCGACAAATGGGCGGCTGGCAGCCGTTGCCTGTCAAATCGGCTGAAAACCTGCTGAATCTGTTATCTTTTTTTTTGAAAATTCGGAGGCCTATCTTTTCACGTGAACACTGATCCAGGCTTTGCTTCTGGAACAGAAAAATAGCCTTTCGGTGAATTCGTTTATCTTAAAGTCTGTATGCCTCTTGGCAAGGGAAAATACACACTATACAAATTCCAAGTCAAAAGTGCCCTTATGTAGCATAATGCAGCTTAAGAAAAAAAATTAAGCAGCATTATGCAGCACTCTGGACTGGAGGGGTTAAACCGCGAAGCGGCGGCGCTCGGCTAGTTCCATCAATTATGTTTTGGCTCTCCGGATAGTGATTCACTATTAATGGACTTCAGGTAAGCAGCGTGGATGTTTACGTGCCACTCCGCTACTGTGGATCAATCAGCATATCCGTTGACGTGACAGTTTCTTCCTCTGCGTGCATCGGCTGCAGCATTCGCGAAGGTGCCTCCAAGCAGCAGTGACGACCATGCCCTCGACGTCCACCTCGCATTTCTGGGACGACTGGGAGCACCACTACGCACCTGTGGGGGATGACATTACCCTGCACTACATCGACGTCGGACCGCGCGACGCCACCCCCGTCGTGCTAGTGCACGGCTGGCCCGACCTCTGGTTCGGATGGAGATACCAGGTCCAGGCACTGTCCAAGACGCACCGGGTGATCGTTCCAGACTTGCGCGGATTCGGTCGCAGCTCGGCTCCGACGACGGTGGAGGGCTACGGCACGAAAAAGGTGACCAGAGACCTCGCGGGGCTGCTGGACTTCCTCAATATCCCTCGCGCCGTGTTTTGCGGACACGACTGGGGTGGTGCTTTGACATGGCGTATGTGCATTTACCACCCCGAGCGCGTGGTTGCTGCCTGCGCCATTTGCACCCCATACTTCCCGCAGGGAATTGCGTGCGTGGACTACGACAAGCTCATTCCGGCCATCCCGCAGTTTTCGTACATGAAGCTGCTCGGAGACTCGGAGCGAGCGGCCAAGCTACTGGACAAGGACCCACGCCGAATTTTCACGGCCATGTATCGCAAGTACGACGAGTTCGGCGAGGACTTCGAGTTTTTGAAGATGGTGGAGAACGTCAATGACTCGGCCGATCCCGTATACACGCAGCCTTCTGACTTGCTCTCTGAAGACGAGCTGGCCTACTATGCGGCTGAGTACTCGCGGTCTGGGTTCTTTGGCTCGTGCTGCTACTACTCGACGCGGCAGCAAGACTTTGAAGACGAGAAGGACCTGCCGCGCGTGATCAAGCATGAGGCTCTTTACATTGGCGCTGTTGACGACCCGATCCTTAAGCCTGAATTGGCTGCGGGAATGCCTCGCGTGATGCCCAATCTGAAGCAAGAGTTGGTACGCGGTGGTGGCCACTGGCTGCTATGGGAGAAGAAGGACGACGTGATTGACATTTTGCAGCGCTGGCTCCAGCAATTGGACCTGTCCAAGACGTCTGTCAGTGCAGCGGCGCTGTAGAAGATCAAGTCGTTCGTGGAGTTGGAGGCTTGATAGCGCCAATAATCGGTCTTCAAACGATTTTTGCTTGTTTAGAAGTAGTTGATACTGCTGATACTACTAAGCACAAGAGTTTACGATCCAGTGATCCAGTTTCAATACAATCTTCGGTGGCATGAAAAACAATGTTCGGGATACAAAGGAGTGCTCGATGGGTTGGTTGAATGAGTATAATGGATCAAGGACACTGAAGAAAACGCACACTTTGCGGCTGGGAAGGTATCTACACGATGTGCCTGTGAATGGAGACCAAACGATTGCCATCAAACATGTAACCCGTAAGCTCATTAAAACTTGGATGCTCTGGCGAGGTTTGCTAGATTGCTACGGATGCAGAATATATTTTGTGATCTCAATATACGCAGACCTACGGGTGCTGGTGCTGGTGCCGGTTTTGCAGGTTGGGGGAAATGAGCGTCGAAATTGATACGGGATACCAACAAGCTTTTCAGGGAAAAATGGCTGTGCGAACGCGTTTTGGAGTTCGCCAAGATAGTGCGCGAAATGGTAGCAATTTTGAATCACAGTTGACAGTTGAAGCACCTTCACTAAGTAGACATTCGAGAAGGAAGCAACGTTTTTTCAGTGCTATTCGACAACAAGGTTGTGCTGACTGATCGAGCGCCACTGTCAGCGCGATACAAGCCTGA
>JAHWLE010000758.1:0-17571 GCA_024679135.1 Phytophthora foliorum
AAGATCGAGACGCTGCACAAAGACGTGCCCCGGAACTTGCAGATGATTGACGAGATCCTGCACTCGACGTGGCCCGCAGTGGCGGCGGCCGACCCGGAAGGCGGCGGCCCCGGCGTCAAAGGCAGACCTTTTCGCGCGCAGGCCATCATCTCGAACCCGGTCACCTACGGACACATCCACGTGGCCGAGCGCCTGGGCGTGCCGCTGCACATCATGTTCCCGCAGCCGTGGGTGCCCACGACGGCGTTCCCGCACCCGCTGGCCAACATGCCGTACGTCGGCAAACCGCAGAAGCGGAACTACCTGTCGTACAAGCTCGTGGATCTGCTCATGTGGCAAGGAACGGAAGGCATCGTGAACGAGTTCCGCACCGAGGTGCTCGGGCTGCGCAAGATCCGCAAGGGCGACGGAGGACGCGACATCCTGCTGGACCTGAAGATCCCGCACGCCTTCATGTGGAGCCCGGAGCTCGTGCCGAAACCCAAGGACTGGGGAGACCTGTACGACGTGGTGGGTACGGTGGCGCTGAAAGGCACGGCGTCGACGTACACCCCGACACCCGAGCTGGATGCGTTCTTGGGTGACGATGGCGGCCCGATCTTTGTTGGATTCGGATCGATGGTGCTGGAGGACCCGCGCGCCACGACCAAGATGATCATCGAGGCCGCAAAGCAAGCGAACGCGCGCGTGTTGATCCAGTCGAGCTGGAGCGACATGGCGGGCGGCCTGCTGATCCCCGACAACATTTTCTTCCTGGGCAACTGCCCGCATGACTGGCTGATGCCGCGCGTGAGTGCTGTTGTGCACCATGGCGGCGCTGGCACGACAGCAGCAGGCCTTTTGGCGGGTAAGCCGACATTCATTGTGCCGTTCTTCGGTGATCAGCCATTCTGGGGCTGGGCTGTGGTGCGTGCTGGTGTGGGTGTGGCGCCTTGTCCGATCGAGGAGTTGACGACGCAGAGGCTGCGCGTGGCTTTTGAGGGGCTGCAGAGCGCGGAGCTTCGCAGTCGTGCTGTGGCCATGCAACAGAAAATGCAGCAGGAGGACGGCGCGGAAGAAGCCGTGCGAAGTTTCTATCGTCATTTGCCAGTGGAGAACATGCGCTGCGACCTGGACCATGAGCGTGTCGCGACGAAATGGTGCCAACGTCACAAACTGAAGCTCTGCGAGGTGTGCGACTTTGTGATCGGATCTCAGCCGGAGTATTTTGACAAGAAGGTGGTTGACTATCATTTTGTCGACTACACAGCTCGTGGCCCTGCGTCTGGACTGGCGGGTGCATCTTCAGGTGCTGCGGCATTTTTCCACGAGGTAGGTGGCGCTTTTAAAGACGTGATTGTGAAGCCTGCGAGAGGTTTTCGCGAGGAAGGCCCGAAAGGAGCCGTGATTGGCGTGGTGAAAGGTGTGAGCGGGCTTGTAATCCGACCTGTTCATGGCGTAGCCTTGTTTGCAGACCACATCGCAGCGGGCCACGCGAACTATTTCAGTGAAACTGGTCGTAGGAAGCGCGGGAGTGTGTTCGACAAGACCTTTATGGCGGCTTTGGGAAAAGAAAACGGTCTGACCGATTCCTACACCTCGGGAGGCAACTCAGACGAGCTTGAGACTCACAGAAGTATCGGTCCCAAGAAGGAGGTGCGAAGAAAAGTCGAGCTCGATGTCTCTGAAGAAGAGAAACTCAAGTACCAAGCTCGCTTCCGTGAGATCATGAGCGAAAAGGAGAATGGGCGACAATCGCTTGATCGAATCCAACGAGGCTCATACTCCTCATCTAGCGCCTCCGAATCTGGCTCAGAGCCGGAGAGCGATGAAGTATCATCGAGAGAGGTCATCCAAGTTGTCTCTGCAGACTTCACGGCAAGCGGCAACATCGGAGTCAACTTTAATGTGGGAAGCAAGGTTCCAGATACCATTAGCGAGTCCAAGATCGCGGAGTGGCGTCAATACGCCACGCTGCAAAAGAGGAAGTCGCAGAGAATCCTAACAAATTTCGTGGGCACCACGGTGCCATCGATAAACGTCTGCCTGGCTACCATTGGCACCTGGGATAACAATGTGAAGCAGATTGTTGCTATCGGCCTGAGGATGGCTGCTGATGGGCATCGCGTTCGAATTGCGGCAAGTGAAGAGTTTAGGGGTGAGGTCACCGGACGAGGACTGGAATTCTACCCTCTAGCTGGCAAAGTGAAAAACTTTCACGACTTTATCAAATACCTGCACGACACAAAGAGCGCCAACGCCATTCAACGGCACAAGGCTGGGCGTCCTGTCCTGGGTCCATTCAAAGACCTCATTTATTCGCTGTGGCCTGCAGCCAATGGAGCTGATCCTCACGGTCGCGGCCGTAACATTCCTGGTGAGCATTTCCGAGCAGATGCGCTGTTGTGGCACCCGTTGTTGTTTGGACATGTTCACGTCGCAGAACGGCTAGGTATTCCACTCCAGTGCTTTAGCTTGGTTCCGCTGTCTCCTACGTTTGCGATGCCTCATGTGCTCAGCGCGACATTCATGAACGACATCAGTCAGCTTGGGCGTGAGTTCAAGAAGACCAACTGGTTGTCGTACGGAGTGGTGGATACTGTGTTGTGGCGGGGCATGGAGGACATTTTAAGTGACTTCCGACAGCACATTGGCCTCCCGGGACGCTTCAACGAGCCTAGTCCCTTGGTTGAATGGCGGATTCCGCATGTGTACCTCTGGAACCCCGCGTTGTTAGAACGGCCGGTTGATTGGGGACGAGAATTGAGTGTGGCGGGCTACGTTACTCTGAAGGACGAGCGTGAAATGGCCAAGATGCGCAAATTCAAGTGGAGTCGATCCTTGAACGACTTCATTCTAGAAACGTGTAGTCCTGTCATCTACTTCGGTGTTTCCACATACAGCTTAGCGTCGGTTCAAATCGACGAGCTTCTTCGCCAGATTGACGAGGCGGCCAAGCAAGCCAAGGTGAAGATTATTTTCCAAGCGCGAGAAGGTCGGGCGGGGCACGCACTCTACCACTCGGAAAACATTTACGAAGTGGAAAGTGACTTCCCATATTCGTTGATCCTCCGCAAGGTGGTGGCCACCATTCACTGGGGCGAGCCCGCAATTGTGGAGGAAGGCCTCGCAGCCGGCAAACCTGTTGGAATTTGCGTCACTCTGTCGACACAATACTACGCGGCTTGCATGTGTGTGACGGCAGGGGTTGGCATCCCGCCGATCGACTTGAGAACGTGCACGGTCGAGTCGTTGGTATCGTCGTTCCAACACATTTTGCAGCCTGAAATTCGGGACAAGGTACAAGAAGTTGCCAAGACGTTCCGACCTGAGCAAGCTCTTGAGACGGCCGTCGAAGCGTTCTACATGAACTTGCCACTGCGCGCCATGCGATGCGATCTGGACGAGACCAAGGTAGCTCGTATTTACGACCCTCGTTTGGAACTCAAGCTCTCGTTCGAAGCATACATTGCAATTCAGCCACTACGCAGTCATGACGATACAGACGATGTGTCGTACAAACCATTATGGTACGATGGTCGCCACCCTGCCAAGTACTCGCTACGGGATATCGCAGGTGATCAAGAACCCCTCGACGCCAAGCCGATCCACGGTTTGGAATCGATCTGCAAGGCACTGGGCTCTTTTGCCTCCCACGAGTCCAGCGACTCGGTGACGGAGGCCCCTAGGTCCGTCCTATCTCGGCTTGCAAGCCGAGTAGCGATGGTGGTGGAGAAACCGAGGTACTGGTCATCCCCGCAGGAGGAGGCTGCAGCACGGAAGGTCATCATGGCTGCGTACGATGAAGCAGTGCAACAGCATGCGGCCCAGCAGCTGATCTCAAAGCGCCGAAAATCATCCTCGTGCGCGGTGGCGCTGGCGCTGCACTAAGTAAATGGTATTTCTATCTCATCCGAGTCGCCTCACCGGCATCGTTAGTCGCCATTCTGTACGTTCTGTTGACTGGTCTCGAGCACTTTCTCTTCGAGGATGAATTTCAAGTTTCCAGACACAAACGGGCTCTGGTATGGATGGCCTTATCGAGATATCCCCCGCGGCTACAACTACTACGAAGCACTACTGGACGCGCCCTTCCTCAAGACCCGACACGGTGCTGATCTTCTCGCCAACAACACTCACCTCGCCGCCGTGCAGCATCTTGAACTCACGCTCCCATTCCTCCGTGCGGAACTCGTTCTCCATCTTGGCCATGACGACGGACGCCAGGCAGTTGCCCGTGACATTGGTGAGCGTACGGAGCATGTCCATGAGCCAGTCCACGCCGAGGATCAGCGCCACGGGCCACGACGGAATGTCGAACTGGTCCAGAGTCGAGGCGAGGACAATGACGGAGGCCGAGCGCACACCGGCCACACCCTTGGACGAGATCATGAGCATGAGCACCATGACAATTTGTTCACCGATGGACTTGTCCGCACCTGAAGCCTGAGCGCAGAATACGGAGGCTAGAGACAGGTAGAGGGTCGAGCCGTCCAGGTTGAACGAGTAGCCAAAGGGGACCACGAAACCCGAAATGTGCGTCGACACGCCGTATTTCTCGAGAGCTTCGAAGACCTTGGGCAGTGCAGCCTCAGAGGTGGCTGTCGTGTAGGCGATGATGAGCGGCTCCTTCATGGCCACCAGGAACTCCATAGCATTGATCTTGAACAGGAGGCACACAGCACCAAACACGACGATGATGAAGAGGAGAATGGTCACGTACACAGTCGCAAGAAGGGCACCCAGACTACCGAGGGCCGACAAGCCGTTCGACCCGATCGCGTCGGCAATGGCGAAGCACACACCGATGGGGGCCGTCCAGATGACAATGTCCACGAACTTGAACATCATCTCGAGCACAGCGCGCGAAAAGTCAATGATGAGGAGTCGGTGGTGGTCCTGCAGCTGGGACGTGGCAACACCAGTGAGGATGGCAGCAACGAGGACCTGCAGCAGCTCCGAGGAGCCCGAGCCTCCCATCATCTCACCCCACGTCTTGGGGGTCAAGTGCTCGATCCACGTCTCGAACGTGAACGACGAGGATGAGTCACTCTCGTAGTCGTCACCCTGGGTGAGACCGACGTTGCCGGGCTTGACGATGTTGACAGCTAGGAGACCCACAATCAGAGCGATCGTGGTGATGATCTCGAAGTAGATGATGGACTTGAGAGCGAGACGGCCGAGCTGCTTCATGTCCTTCTGGTCGGCGATGCCGATCACCAGCGACGAAAAAACCAGTGGGAACACGATGAACTGGATCGTGCGCAAGAAGAGGTTCTTCATGGGGGCGGCCTTCTCGGAGAAGGTGGGGGCGAACTCGCCAAGGATGATTCCGATGACCATACCCACAACGATCCAGAAGGTCAGGGACGTGAGGATCTTGCGGGCGGTGGATTTGTGCACCGGCGCGGGTCGCTCCATGGCAACGTAGCTATCGGTCATGACGCGTGGATTAACTGGATTCTCTTGCTGGCTGTCGAGGTTTGCGGCGGCGCTGGCAAATTCAGGAATGGACAAGTGTTTGGAGACTGTGGCGGGCGCTCGGGTAGAGTTGATCCACCCATCTACATGTACCTGTACCACCGATGGGCTTGGTGGGGGCTACTGTTTAGTCGTCACGGCTCATTATGCATCCGTTTGAGTGACAGGCATGCTTTTAATCAGCACTCGCCCAAAACCTTTGCTACTGCATCGCAAGCGTGGTGGGGTATTGAGGCTCAACTTGAGCGTGCTGAAGTGGTCAGCGTCTTGAAGCGGTATGGATAAGGCCACACATACGAGCTTCATGGTCTGCTTGTTGGAGTTTGGTTTCGGAGGATATCCAGACCGTATTTGGGGGTTCCCGCCATCCTCTCGATGCTCCTCTCCGTCGTGATGGCGTGACATATTGTTTCATCCACGGCGCCTCCTCCGCCCGGTTCACGTTCGTGTGGAGCATTTGCAAGACTCCATCTTAGCAGTCGAAGATCGGTCTTGACAGCTAGCGTAGCTAGGTGGTCTGCCAGTTGATCCGTCGGTGTCAGACTGCCACCGACGGATCAACATGGTCGAGCACTAGGACGGATGCGATGCAGGACTTCGTCAGTAGGAGCATGGGTAAATTATCAGTCGATGCCGTGGTTGTCACTCCGATCGCGGTGATATCCCAGCCGATGAGACCCAGCGTCCCGAATGCAGTCGTAGCCGAGTTTTCGAGGTTTGTGTGTGCCAGAGTGCGGTTGACGCAGTTGACGCGACGGCCACAAGCTTCTTGGACAGGACATTGCAGACTAACGAAGAGCAAACAGCTTTTGACCTGGCGTCGCGAGATGCACGTTGACATGCACACATACTAAGTTGGCTCTGATCGGAACATCCACGTGGCGGGCTTGCTGACCGCGTCAGGTCAAGGTACTAAAAACGCTAAAAGGGGCGCCGCGGATGCTTCAATTTGAAGTTACACAAGGATTAACGATTATTACTGTACGTGTGTACTGTACATGTAGCGGGTAATCTACATATGTGCCGGCGTACATGTACAGCAGACTTTGAGTTGGAGTTCTGCACATGGCGCTGGGGACAGACGACACATTATTAATACGTGGAGCTGCGTGTCTGCCAACAAATGGCCGCCACCACGTTTGCAACGCAGGCGGTCTGTTATTAAAAAAAGCCTTGCTGTGCAGTACCACACTCACTTCAATGCCCCCTTTTATTCGGTCCCAAGTCAGGTGTTGCCTTTTGCTCTCGCTCTCTTGACGGGATGCTCTCGTGCAGATGATTCAGCGGGAACAATGTTAATGCTGCGGGAGCCAGGCTTTTAAAATCGTTCCAGCGTCACATGACTTCACACTGTGTGTGTTGGCGAAAAGTACGTATAATACACACGGCGAGCGAGATTTTGCGAGAAAAGGTACGGTTAAACCAACTTGGGTTTGAGCACCTTTGAGCAACTTTAACCAGCCCGAGCGAAATGTGCCCATGCTCGGTCCTGGGTTTAATAAGCCCACGCGGATCTTAAACCACAGGCATTGTTTCGGCGGCTCGGTTTCACCCCCTCCGTGTTTGAAGTTGCTCAAAACCAAGTTGCTTTAACGGGTGTGGACAAGTCGCGCCTACCTTTGTTGTTGTCCTTCGCGTCGAAACCTATCGATTGCCGGGCAAAACGTACGATTTACACTGGCCCCGAGCTCAAAGAGTTGTTGAAGGCTCGACAGTAACTTCAATACACAGTACAATGCTGAGAACCGCCCTTCTCTTCTCAAATCCGGTGTTGCTTTTCGCTCTTTTCTGGGAGTCGTTAAACACTGAAAAGGATTTGAGTTTGTCCGCTAAAAATCACTGCGTGCTCTCTGGACACGGTCCCAACAGAACAGCAAACAAGCCGAGAAGGTCGCCGAAGACGCAGTGTCGCTCAAGGAAGAAGGCCCGATCAAAGGCTACAGTACCTGGTGAGGAATTGCTCGCACATGTATGCTTTCTAGAAGTCGCCAAACACGCAAGCCCCTGTCTATGAGTCGGAAGACGCGCGCCAGACGAGTGTTACTGCCTCGAGAAAGCAAACCTGATGGGATGCAGGTCGTCGGTGAGTGGCATCCCATCCGGCTTGTTGTTTCTCTGCCCTGTAGGAATCCGGTGCAAAGTGCACAAGGCGATCCTGTAGGGATGCTCCGCCCGCATATTAAAGTTGAGTGGTACAGAGTCTTGCGGTGATTAATGAAAAAGTGCACGAATGTGCGGCAAAGTGTATGCATCGCAAGACTGTCGAGATTTGAGGAGGTACAGCAAATGCACCATTGGCAGGCGAGGATCGACGATGTCGGTGTCACGCGAGATACGGAGCAGTTTACTTGTCGTGGTACGCAGGACTTGTAGATGGGTAAGCGATCGATCGAGCGTTCAACGTCCGCCTTGGTCTCCGGTACCATGAAGCTCATTCCTGAATTTGCCGCAGACCCCAACAGCCAGCAAGCCAATCCAGTCAATCCAAGTCGCCAACCATGACCGACAGCTACGTTGCCATGGAGCCGCCTGCTCCGGTGAAGAAGTCCCCTGTCCGCAAGGTCCTCACGTCGCTGACCTTCTGGATCGTTGCCGCCATGGTCGTCGGTATCCTCCTCGGCCAGTTCGCCCCCACTTTCTCCGAAAAGGCCGCCCCCATGAAGAACATTTTCCTGCGTACGGTGCAGTTCATCGTGTTCCCGCTCGTGTTCTCGTCGCTGGTGATCGGCATCGCCGACCAGAAGGACATGAAGCAGCTCGGCCGCCTCGCACTCAAGTCCATCATCTACTTCGAGATCGTCACCACGCTGGCCCTCATTGTGGGTCTCCTAGCTGTCAACATCGTCAAGCCCGGCAACGTCGGTCTCACCCAGGGTGACGACTATGAGGGCGAGTCGACGTCGACGTTCACGTTCGAGAAGTGGATCGAGCACTTGACCCCCAAGACGTGGGGTGAGATGATGGGAGGCTCAGGCTCCTCGGAGCTGCTGCAGGTGCTTGTTGCGGCCGTTTTGACCGGTGTTGCAACGGCCCAGCTAAACGACAAGCACAAGTACCTCATCATTGACTTCTCGCGCGCTGTGCTCGAGATGATGTTCAAGTTCGTGGACATTGTCATCTGGACGGCCCCCATCGGTGTGTGCTTCGCCATTGCCGACGCGATCGGATCGAACGGTCTGTCGGCTCTGGGCAGCCTTGGCGCTCTGGTTGCTACGGTCTACGTGACGATCATTCTGTTCATTATTGTCGTCTTCGGTGGCGTCTGCATGATGTTCAAGATCAATGCTATGGAGTTCCTCATTGCTATGCGCGAGCCGCTCATCATCGCCTACACGACAGCCACATCGGAGGCTGCGCTGCCCAAGGTCTTCGAAGCTCTCGAGAAATACGGCGTGTCGACGCACATTTCGGGTTTCGTGGTCCCCTTTGGCTACTCGTTCAACCTGGACGGCTCGACCCTCTACCTGTCTCTCGCTGCTGTCTTCTGTGCCCAGGCTTCGGGTGCCGACAAGTCCGTTGGCGAGCAGATCGTCATGGTGCTCATGCTCATGATCTCGTCCAAGGGTGTGGCCGGTGTGCGCTCGGCCTCCATCATTGTTATTGCCTCGACCCTGGACCAGTTCGACATTCCGTCGTGGCCCGTGGCGCTGATCCTCGGCGTGGACTGGCTCATGGACATGCTCCGTACGCTCACCAACGTTATGGGCAACTGCCTGGCGTCCGTCGTCATGGCCAAGATGGAGAACGAGTTCCGCACGGAGGAATGGGAGCGTGAGCACAAGCAGGTGCACGGTGGTGAGGAGAAGATGAGTGTTGTGGGCGAGAAGCTGAGCGCCGTGTCGGCCATCGAAGAAGGTCGTGCTCACTAATGCGAACCGAGTGTGTGTAGTGCTAGGGTGTAGTAACTATAGCGATGGGTATCATCATCCCGAGAAAGCAATAAAGATCAAAGCCCGTTGTATCCCAACTTGTCCTTCGCCATGCTTTTCGTTCACCGAGTGCTTCGTTAGGGTGGCACGAAGGCAAAGTTGTCATGGTACTAGCGAACACGCCGGAAAATTGAAGAGTGAATCGACTCATAACCTGATTGATGGCATTATCCCGACGACCTCGTTACAAAATCCCAGTGGACACTGAAGGTTGGCACCACATCTATGAAACGACCAAGCACGAATGCTATAAGCCGCGAAATACCCGTTGTGCGCTAACTGGTAGTAAGAACGAGATAACTTTTATACCCTGGTGGCAGCTAGATGTTTTCATAACAAATTCTCTGAAATTTATTTCAGCGTATATATTCTCCGCTCAAAAAGCATGCTTGTCAAAAATCGGAAAAATCAGCTACAGCACTAGCTCACCAGCTCTTCTCCAAATCTAATAAACCCTCAAGAGCTGACAAAAAACGTTAATTTTTACTTTTCGTCAGAATCCTCTCCTAAAGCAACTTCAACTTCCTAACTTTAGAGATATCGACAGTAACTTGAGCCAATATCACTCCAATCGCTAATATAAACTGAAAACTAGTCAAAATGCTGCGTGTTGCCTGTGGCGTGCTCGCTCAACATTCACGCGACAATTGAGAAAATAACTTGGCTCCCAGTCAATTCCGAAAGGAACTAAAGTATACTTTGATCTGTCTTCGTCGATTACCGCCGCACGGCGACGGCGAACCCCCAGCAACCTGACTAGTTGTGGAGAAATTGGAAACTGACATTCATCCCTCGTCTTCTTGGAGGGCACCGCTTGGCTCAACCTCCACATGCAAAAATACACGTTGTCAACTAAACAACTTCCAACTTCAAATAAAGCTAGGTACACATTCACGCTGAGTGGGTACAACCCAGATCATACGCCTCCACCACGTTGGGGACGGCAGCAAGCAGAGTCACGCGCGCCTCCCACGTATTGTCCGCGGGAGGATATCCAAGCCAGCGGACACGGTACTGGCGAGTATGGGGAATACGCGGCGTGCGGCCGCGGGCCGTACCGCGGCCAGGATCGCTGGGGTCACGACGATCGTCCGCGTGATCCACGATACGGTCGACGATCCAACGACGATTCCCAGCTGTATCGACAAGCGGGGGCGGACCATCGCGCCGGAAGTTGGCCGGCGCGGACGGAGACACATCCAGAATACGAGCAACGTGGCTGGCGCTACCGTGAGTCGCATCGCGAAGAGCGTTGGAATCCGCCGCGTGATGAGCGACGGTCGTGGGATCGCGACCAGCCGTGGGCGCAGGAGGCAAGGCGATCGCGCCACTCCGATGATCCTGATCGACGACGCGCGGGGAGTCCTGAGTCGATGGGGAACCGCGCTGACAATCTTCGCGGAGGGTCTTCGGGATCTGCGCGCGGCGCAGATCCTCCAAGAGCCGGTAGCGTCGGCGCTGTGGGTTCGGTGTCTCGCTTGGACTTGGTGAGTCACCAAGCCGACAAGGCTGAGTTGAATGCCTTGGACAATGCTGAAGAGCTGGAGAAACTTCGTGATGAGTTGACCGTGTTGCGAGCGGAGCGTGCCCGCCGGAACCAGCAGCAAGATGCGATGCAGCAGACGCTGCGTCATCTTCGGGAGTGGACGGGGTATCGCGAGGAGCAGGATCCCGGGAAGAAGCGGGAGGTCGCGCACTACACTCCGCCTCAGCAGGCTCAGCTAAGGCCGCAGCGCGAGGAGTCTCGCGCCCCGATCGGGGAGGCGATGGGTGGCGTTCCGGATCCTGAAGAGGGGAAGGACGCTGCTCCTGGATCGCAGCGTCAGGGATAGTCGACGGGTAGTAACGCTTGGGTCTCCCCACATAGAACGTGAGGTGGAGTCGCATAGTGGTCGGAATGTCGAGCGTGTAGGCGTCTCCTTTGACATTCAGAACTGGTAAATGGGCCAATGAATCGCGGCAATAGCTTGTTGGCGCCGAGGTTTGTCACGGCGCCGGGTTGGATGCCTGCGACTGACAGCAGGACCTTATCACCAACGGTGTACACGTCCATATTCTTGCGCCCTCGCCTGTCAGCATTTTCTTTTTGTTTGTCCACAGCTTGGGCGATCGCGTCGCGCACAATGTGCACGACAGACTGTCGTTGTAGCAGGAATTCGGAAATAGCCGCGGAGTCCGCGGCCGTTAGTTCTGGAGCTTTCTCGAAGTTCGCTTAATCAGATCCGGTGCCGGACGCAGGATCCCGCAGAGCTGGAAAGGACACGGCGCGCTTGGATGACGCGGCGGATTGACCGAGGTTGATCAGTGAGGTCGCGGCCCACTCGACAATAGCGTTGATCGTCGTATCGGCGCCGGTGCCGGCCGGCGCCTTCTGCACGGTTGGACTCTGAGATATCCGATTGCGTCCAGTGGACGGAGTTGTTCCGACCCCACCATGAGTCGAACCACGTGCAGCCGTGGGGGGACCCACGGCAATGAGAGCGGGAACGCGTGGATGGCGCGCATTGTTGACGAAGAACGGCGTCAGGCCGGTCATGGCATGAACGGCATTGTTGAGTGCAAATTCAGCCAGCGGCAAAAACGAACACCAAGACGTGTACGATGTCGCGTAGCTGCGCAAGACGTCCTCGAGAACGCGATTCACACGCTCTATCTGCCCAACAGTCTCAGGATGGGCAGCAGTTGACATCATCAAGCGAGTGCCCAAGAGCTCGAACAAGCGAGTCCAGAAAGTCGACGTGAACTGCGGGTCGCGGTCCGACACGATGGACGAGGGGAGGCCGTGGTGCCTGAAGACGATGTCGAAGAATAGCGCCGCTGTGCCCTCAGCGCTGATCGACGCCGGAACCGGCGCCACGTGGACCATCTTGCTAAATCGATCGACGAATACAACGACGCCGACTTGTCATCGGCGTCTGGAGGCAAGCCAAAGATGAAGTCCATGCTGACCGAAGACCACGCTTCGGAGGCGACCGGGAGCGGACGGAGCGGAGCTTGTGATGGCGGCGCGGGTTTGACGCGTTGACAGACTTTGCATGAACGAACCCATTGGCGGACCCACTTGTACATGTGGGGCCAGAAGAAGTGGCGGGACAGCGCGAGGAATGTTTTCTCGCGCCACAGATGATGGCCGCTCGGTGTGTCGTCGTACTCGTGCATCAGACGAGCTCTGAGGTCGTTGTCGAGAGGAACGACGACGCGCGGAGCGTCGAAGCGGTCGACGCTATACATCGACAGCTCGCCGTCGAGTTGATAGCGCGCGATGGAAGCGCGCTCTCGCGTGGATAGCTTTGGACGTCCAGCCTCAGATGGGTCGCGGAGATAGGCCCGAATCTCAGAGAGGAAGGCGTCCGCGTCGTACGCAGACGCGATGGCTTCGCGTAGCGGGCTTGTCGCATGGGCCGCTGTCGAGGTGATGCCAGTTACGACGCGTGCAGCACAGCCTTCGTCCTCATCGGCGTCTGCAATACTGGACGCTCCTAGATCGGGCCGGGGGTTGTAGTCAGGGCGGCGCGACAGCGCGTCAGCCAAGATATTCGACTTGCCCGGCTTGTAGTGAACTACGAAGTTGTACTCAGCGAAGAAGGAGAGCCAGCGAGCCATACACAGGCTCAAATGAGGACTCTTGGTCGCCGTCCTGAGCGACGCGTGATCAGTATAAAGAGTGAACGTTTGTTCGCCCAGCAGGTAAACGCTGAACTTGATGAGCGCGTAACGCATGGCAAGGGGCTCCTTGTCGTGGACAGGGTAGTTGCGCTCAGCGGGTTTCAGTTGTCGTGTCTGATAACTCACGACGCGCTCCTGCCCGTCGTCGTCAAACTGCATCAGCGCACAGCCGATTGCAAAGTCGATGGCATCGCAGACGCCGTGGAAGGCCTTCGAGTGGTCTGCCAGCGCCAGCACTGGAGCTGACGCGGGACTATGTTTCACAGCGTCGAAGGCCCCCTGATGTTCGGGGGACCAGATCCCTTGTATGTCGTTCTTGAGTAGCTGCGACAAAGGTAGGATAATACGAGCATAGTGTTTCGTATACTTGTGCAAGTAGTTAGCCAGTCCAAGCCATTGTCGTAGCTCCTTTACGTTCCTGGATACTGGCCAGGAACAGATTGACGTGATCTTCTCTGGGTCCGCGCGTACACCCTTGCTGCTAACGTGGCAGCCATGCACCGGGATCTCCGGCGCGCAGAAGATGCATTTCTTCAGATTCGCGTACAGCTTGTTTTCGCGCATTACTGCGAAGACTTGCTCGAGGTGCTCGAGATGGACGTCGATCGCGGGCCGACCGCGTTCCTCCTTGCTGTGCACGAAGATGTCGTCGAAGTAGCTCGGCGCGAAGTCGTGCAGGGGTCTCAAGACGTGTGAGACCATACGGTTGAATGTCGCTGGCGCGTTCTTTAAGTCCTGGGGCATTACGAGCTACTCCCAGAGCATGCCACTCGGGGTGCTCACAGCAGTCAGTGGGATGTCGCTGGCGCGCATCAGGATCTTATAGAAGCCATCGGTAAGATCGATGCCGCTGTAGATCATGCTGCTAGACATCGAGTCCAGAATGATGTCCTAGCGGGGAATCGGAGTCTGGGCTGGAATGGTGGCATCGTTCAGCTTGTTGAATGCGTGAACGATGCGCTCTCCGCCGGTGGCCTTCTTTACGCAGACGGTCGGACTTGAGTGCGGGGAGAGGCTTTCCCGCACGTGGACCGCCTTGCGGCGCCCTTCAAAGAAATCGTCGATCGCTTGTACCTGATCGCGCGGTAGCAGCCACTGCCGCGTCACGCAATACTTTGCTCCTGGCACGAGATCGATTTCGTGCCGCACACCGCGATCCTTGGGAAGAGTTGCGGGGATTTCCTCGGGGAACACGTCTGCGTACTTGCGAGCGAGGTCGTAGACGGGGTTGCCGCTCGCCTTTAGCGCATCCCAGGATTGGGCTGCAAAGCGTTCTTCACGCACTGACTTTTGTTCAGCGCTGTCAGGGCGCTCGTGTTTCTCGAGCGCCGAAACCGAGCCAGACGCAATGGCGTTGAACAATGCCGTCGCGTCCGCTGTCGTGAGCAAGCATACTTGTTCCACGTCGCCGCGGCGAAGGTCGCGCAGGAAACCCTTCCAGGATTGCACTGGAAGCTCCGTGAGCGCAGAAGCGGTGCGGTGCGGATTGTGCACGCGCACGTCGTCTGCATACGACTCTTCGCCGTTGTGCTCAATGGCGTGAATCAGTTCCGTGTTAGCGGCGGCCCCCGTGCTCGACACTGACTCGGATCCAGAATCCGAGTCTGCTGCACGCCGTTGGAGACGACCTCGTCGCTTCTTCTTTTTCTTGCGTTGGCGCGCGCTCCCACTGGAACGCGACGAGGCATTGCTGACTGAACTCACGTCAGACAGCGATGCAGCGGGATCCGATGCTGAGGGCTACTGTGGCTTCTACCGGCGCTCCTCATCTCCCTCACTTCGCAGCTCCGGCTCCGGCCGGTGCGAGTAATCATCACAGTGGCGCTTCGTCAGCCCCTGCTGGGGCGCCTCTTCGTCGTCGCGCTGCATCGACCCCTGTCGGCGCGCCTCGTCATTGCTCGACGACATCGGCCACTGCCGACGCGTAGTACAATCATCATCATCATCATCCAAAGCGGCAACGCGTCCTGTGATCTTGCTCCCGCGCTCCAGCGGCTGCTGGGAGACCATGTTCTCAAGGGCCGAGAACGCGTTGTCGAGTTTCAACTCAAGCCGCGCAAGAAGCCGCTCCAAGGCATCTGGTGCTGATTTTGTCTCTGGAACTCCAGGGACTGGACACGTCGCGCTAGCGCACACCGCACAAGAAGGACCATCGCTCTCATCGGGAAGAGTGCAAGTCATGGAATCGGGATCCATGACGGCAACGTGCGGCCACAGCGTGCTCGCGGTCTGTAAATGCGCGAACACCGCTGTCACGTCAATATCGCGCGGGCGGATCGTGCGGTTGAGCCAATCGACGTCAGGTCGATGGCGGGCAAGCCACGGCATGCCGAAGACGCAATCGAACGAGCCACTCAGCTCGATCACGAGGAATTCGTCGGAGCTGCAGAAGCCGTCACGAGCACCGCGCGACCTTGCGCGGCGTTTGGATATAGTCCAATCACAACCTCCAATTCACCTTTAATCCAACAATCACAGCTCGACTCGCCGAGTTAGCCGAGTCAGCCAAGCCGCCGAGTCGAGGCACGTGCCCTCTGCAATCCATCGATGAGTCCGTGCCCATCATAGCGTGCATTGGGCGGCGCCAACTCAACAACATTGTCTATATTAAACCGAACATTAAAACAAACCAGCTAATAATTAGAGTAGTGTGGATTTTCATAGTTTATAGTAGTCGAGTGATAATTTCCTTGAACTCTTTATCATCAATCATTCGATTGCTGTACATATCTACTGTGAGAGACTCGACTTGAGCTGCTTGGTGAAGCACGGATTGTCATTTCTTAACTCCATCTCTCCTTTCAGCTTATCATACTCAGCTCGAAGGGTCGCCAGTGGGTCTTCAAGCTTATCGTGAAAATTATATTGGAGATGGGTAATCGCAAGGATCTCTTTAAATAGCTTTTTATCATCAATACTGAGCTTATCATAAGCGGCTTGATCAATGTGTAGCTGATAGACAAGAGTTCTAATCATGGCTTGGAGACTATCACTGATTTGACACTTAGGACTGCATTTGCGGCGATTGGGTTGTACGATCACAAGTGTTTTAGCATCCAGATCCGGCAAACGAATGTACTTCCTACCGAGTTGCTTGTAGACGTATGCGCTTGGAGTCGCTAACCCTTGGATCTCATTCAGGTTGTACGTGCGACCACGTCTGATTACTCCGTCCAGTGGAGCCACTCCTCCCCCTCTGAGACCACGCCCCTTTAGTTTGGACTTGACCCCGCTGCCAGATACTTGACGAGCGTCAGAATATCTCTTTGCCTTTGCCTGGTATACCGACTTTGTAGCTTTCATTGCTGATGTCGCCGCCTTCGAATTAGACCCTCTCACTACCTCCTTAGCTTCTCCATATCGCTTTTGAGCCTCACCATATGCTTGAAAAGCTGCATCAGACTCATCGTGAAGCTTTTGTAGATTATCATCATGATCATACTCCTCGATACTTTGTTTTCTAATATCATGGACAGACTTCATAGTCGCATCATTTAGTATTTCAAGGTTATCATCGAAATGTGTGCGACTTTGCTTGTTCAGCTCCTTCTCCTTCGCCAAGTCAGCTGCTTCTTTATCATTTGACGGGAAAGGATACTCGACATCACTGAGATATCTATTCAAATCCTCAAATCCATTGAGTAGTGATGTGAAGGTATCCATCCACCTAATATTTTTCATCAGCCCCTTCCAAGCTTCACCACTTACTTGCTTATGTTTTTATCTTTTTTATTTTTATCTTCCGTCATGACATTTAAAGGTTTGGAGTCAGTTGGCTTACCAAAATAGTATGTTGAATGAGGTTTAACTCCCTTTTTTTGTATCAACAACAGGTATTAGTCTGAAGGGGATTTCAATATCCTTAGAATGAAGCTGTGTGTAGTAATCGGTTAATATCCTTCTAGCATCATTGTCCGCGTTGCTCAGCTTTGGATCAATATCCTCATCAAGTCCATTCAGCACACCATGTTGAGCTTCCCCGTCGCCAGGTGTGAAATCCTTCGCGTCAATTTCCTCGTCCTTCTTACCAATTACGAATAAATCAAGTTCTCGGTCTCTGAGTATATTGATAAATGAACGTAGCGTAAGTTGCCAATTAACCCTTTTAGTGAAATCTGGCTTTACCCTATCACTATCTTTTCCATAGACACTAATTGAATTTCCACCAACCCAAACGTATCCATCACGATCGACGGGATTCGATTTGATCGCCCCTTTAAGAACCGGGACAATACTCTTTCTCAAACCATTTGATTCAAGCAATTCCTTGTTTTTATTAATGATCCAGAAAAGTTTGAGTTTGCTATCGGTCTGATCAGAAGTTGTAGAAGTTGAATCATCGAAGAGAAAACTATCCTCAAGTCTTTGCTTGGTTCGATCTGCGATATCGCCTGCTTGTCACCGTCGGCATACTTGATTACCATTTCAGCGGGACCATCGCGCTGGGAGGCAGTGCGGATAAGCTATCGGCACGAACGAAGCTGTTCGTCGCGCCCGAATCCAGCAGTGCGCGGAG
>JAHWLE010000759.1:0-17570 GCA_024679135.1 Phytophthora foliorum
GGGGGGGGGCGGACAAGACGACGCAGCGACCGCGGGCAGGAATCCAGCGGCTGCGGCCGAGAAGTCGGCGGCTGCGGGCAAGAAGAATAAGAAGACGCTGCCGCTACGGCCGCAGAAACAGATACAGTCACCAGTACCGCCCCAAGTCTCGCCCGTTCATGCATACTTGGACACTTTGGTTGCGGGAATGGTGACCAAAGTCGCAGAGTTCAACACGGAACCGCCGGTTTGGTCCCGCTCGGGACAGGAGCTATGTTCAGGACCGGTGTTTCGCGCATCCGCCAAGCCACCACGAACGGTCCCCGAACGCTCTCGGAAGCGTCGGCGATGCATCCTACAAGAGGATATCAATTCTGAGTGCGACTCGGAGGATGACCTAGCAGCCGCTGAACCTCGGTGTGCCCCCTTAGCGTGTGTTGTGGGTGGAGATGTCAATTTGATGGACGCAGGTGCTGAAGAAGGTACAGATCTCAACTCCGACGAAGACTCTTTATTACGGGAGGAGCCTGAAGACGAGGAGGATTATGACGATGATGATGACGACTGGGTAGAAGACTGGAACATTGGATATTTCACGGATGAAGTACCGGATGAGGAGGAAATGGACTTGCCCGAGTCGGTTTGTTCATCGACTGCACAGAACAAGAAGGCAATCTCCATGATGAGAACGAATGGGTGGGAGTACGGTGAGTTATGTTGATGTAATCCAACTTGAACAGTTTATGTTGTGATATCATCCAACATAATAGCCAACATAAACTGATCTCTGTGTGTTGCTATTTATAGACCCAGTGAAATTTGGCCTGACACACGCCGGACTCTGCGACGGTCCCTACCCAGCGATAGCGTGATGTCGGAGCTGAGGAACGCTAGCACTGCTATTCTACATCATCACCCCCTCCCCGGACTCAGATTGCTGTGGAGAGAAATACTTACCACACACAGTCGATCCCGCTTCGATCACGTAACATCCGCTCTCAACAACGGCGGAACTCCAATGAAGACAAAGAACTTGGTGATATTCGCCGCTGACTCGCGGGTGTTGATGACGTCGAGCCGTGGGAGGCGTTACGAGTTGTTGAGCTGCTTATTGCACACGTGCTGATACCAATCCGGAAAGACGTCTCAGCGCATTGGTCATCCAAGCAAGTCGGGGCCCTTCCGACTTAGCGATTCCACTTGTTCATGAAGAAGAACATAATTTTCCTCATCATGGGCTATCTGCATTTTTTCAACAACAAGTCGCCACAAGCAAAGATCGGCCATGCCTGGGTAATTTGACCGGTCGTTGATGTGCTCCAGCGAACATGTGCGCTAGGGTATCGTGCACCTCCGGTCATCAGTTTTGATGAAGCCACGTAACAGTCACGTTCTCACTATAATCCTACGCGGCAGCTTAACAAGGACAAGCCCCACAAGTGGGGAACAAAGGTGTTTGTTGCGGCGTGCGCCAAGACGGCGTACTGCGTGAGGTTCGTGCTATACTGCAGCAGGTTGCGGACTAGCTTCAGTTTTTGTGTGGTTGAAGCCATAATGTTGGGTTGAGTCAACTTCGTCAGCTTTACCCAACAGCACGCCGTTACGGGTATTTGTCGATCTGCCCAGTTAACGTGTCTCGCAGCGAGTCACAGACCGTGCGATTCACGCTGACGGTGAACGACTGGTACACGGTGTACTACCCTCAGATATTCAAGAGGACGTAGTCCGTGACAATGTTTTCGTGATCAACCGGAGTCGACCAGCGACGTGTACAACGAGACCGCTGCTGCCAGCCCGCAGGTTGTTCTTCGAGAACTTGTTGATCTGCTTCACCTTGGGCACTGAGATGGAGCTGTACGGCTGCGTCAGGAACAGCTTCAGCGTCTCCTTGCCGGCAATGCTACCCACCATCATGGCGTCGAAGCTGGACGTGACGTTGGCCTTGCTGAGCGTGAAGACAGAGAAGGTGAAGTCGGTGTAGCTGAATCCCGTGCCGAAGTCCTATTACATACCAAACCTATGGAAATGCGGTGGTTGTACGGGGTTATGATGGGCATGCGGGTTGACTGGTCTATAGAGAACTTCGGATGCACGGCGATGACCCTGGTGTCTGTCCATGCAAGCATATACCAGTACATCCGCGACAACTCCAACCACCACGTCACAATGACAGACGTTCGCAATTTGCTCGCGCGTTTGCGTAGCTCAGGTGAGGTATCATCGCGTGTGATTGCATTGGCGATTATATAGTAACGTTTTAGCTTTGGACTTGCTGATGGATAGGTGTGCAGTTGTCAAACGATGACGCGGTTGCTGAACTGCTCGTGAACTTCAATTTGAAGTAATCGATGAACTTGTCATCGGTGCACCAAAGTGCTCGGAGAGACACAGAAGTGATTTCAATCACGACAGGGTCGATTCGAGCTATGCTGAATAATTTTCCTGAGGTGCTTCAAATGGATTGCACACATAAGACCAACAAGTGAGTGGACACAGTAGAATACGATGTTGATATAGTCCATGTTTCCTCCACGTTCACCCAGGTATTTGATTACTTTCACCTACAGATACAACTACCAGCTTCTCACTATGGCTGCAAAGGATCAGTTTGGACACGGTCAACCTGTCCAGTACTCTCTTCTTGAAACAACTACCGACTGGCATATGGCAAAGAGCTTGGAGAACTTCAAACGGGCAAACAAGCATTGGTGATTCGTGCGGATTGTCGTTGTTGACAAGGATATGCGTGAAGTGCAGGTCATACGCCAGAAATTACCGGAGGCTCGTGTGCTATTTTGCCACTTCCACGTAATTAAGTGGCTGCACGAAACGATCCGGAACTCGAGCAAATATGGCGCGTACCCGGCTGGCGTGATAGCTCAGATTAGGCATACCATCACGAATATGACCTACGCAAGAACGCAGGCCAGCTACGAAATACATCGTGCTGAGTTCGAGAGTCTATCGTGCCGTGAAGATCGGACAGATCTATGGGAGTACTTCAAGAAGAACTGGTATGCTTGCAGCGAGATGTGGGTGATGGCATTTCGCACTGATTTGCCCCACTTTAACAATCACTCGAACAATCGCGTGGAGAAATTCTTCGGCAAAGTCAAGCAACACGTTAAGGGTCATTTCACAATGCGAGAGAGTTTGGACGCACTGTTGACATTGCAGCGGCAGAAAGAGGAGGGATATTATGCTACAGTGGCGATGCCAGGCACTTTGCGTGACACTGACTACCCTGAGGAAATGAATGTCGTGCTGGGAATGACGACACGGTGGGTAGCCGCTGCAATCAAGACCCAGTACGACATAGTCATCGCCAAGAGCTATACGTTTGTAGACGAGGGAGCCTCGGCCACCGTCCGCAGAGGAGACCACGAGTATATACTTCGAAAGGAGGGGTGGGAATGTGAGTGCGAATTTGCGAAGACCATATAGCTTCCGTGTCGACATGCGATGGCGTTCAAAAAGTCGAGTGGCAGTCCGTTTGTGATACCGTTTGCTGCTATTGGGTCCAGATATTGACCAGGTATTAACCAGGTGTTATACTGTCTATCCAGGTTTCTACCAGGTTTCTTACATGTTTTGACTGTGCGGTGCATGCATGAGTAGGTGGTACGGCCAGAGCCGTTTGTCGGCCCAGTCTATGACGGAAGTCGCGAAGCGATTTGTTGCCAAGGTTTTCAAGCAGGGCAGTTCTGCGCTAACGGGCTGGTTGAGCGAGCAGGAGAAGTACCGTCGCGCGCAGCAAATCTTTGGTCGCATCAGCAGCGAGCTTGCCCAGTTTTCTGGTGATGCGTTTGGCACTGCATGGCAAATTTCGATGAGTGGTGACATAAACTGCGCCAAGGGCGCGTTACGACAATCCCGTCAGTACCAAGCCAGAGTCATAGCAATGACGATCGATCAACCCGATGGTAGCTCAGGATCGGAGGGAGGAGGTGGCGGAGGTGGTGGTGGCGGAGGTGGTGGTGGCGATGGTGGGGTAGCAAGTCGAACTGATGCAGGTGGTCCTTTCGGTGAGCAGAGTGAGAACAAGCCGGATGAAAGCGCGGACGTGGGAGCAAATCCAAGAACGATTCGGATGACGAACGTCCCACACAGCAGGCAGACGTGCAGAGAGAAAAGGTTGCTGTAGCAGATACTATCGCACCGGCGATCCGTCTTAATGAAAAGGTGGTTTCGGTTGGTCGCCCTAGACTTAATCGCAAGGAGCAGCGCACCAAAGCGCAGGCTGATCTCAAAAAATACAACCAAGGCATGAAGTTACGGGCCATTCTGCGGGGTAGTGACGTATGCGACGTGGTCGCTTCGCTGAAGAATATCGAGCCTGGTATGCGCGAAGTAGGGTCCTTCCTAGCGACCTTTCAGGTCATTGGCAAGGCCGTTGGTAAAGCACTGAAGTGGCGTATTGACGCTGAGATTGTGTCGGAATGCGTTCGTTACCGCCTTCCGGAACCAACTATCGATCGCGCACAGGAGCAGCTCGGCGAGTACCTGGCCGAACGCAAGGATGAGATTCAGATAGACAGCGATGGCGAAGTAGTGGGTAAAGGGTATGTTGTGGTCGTTGAAAAGGTGGGTAGCTTCACGCAAGAGCAGTTGGAGGCTATGAACTGGCTGTGGAACCTTCAGGTCACATGTAGACGCGGTGCGCAGTGCTGCTCGTGAATTAATGGAGACGTAAAGAATAGCGTGGAGGACCGAGCGTTGCTCTCGGCGATATGCTGGATGCGTGGCCATATCGGGTGCTGCCTCGATATGAGTTTGATCTATCCTGTTCGGACCTGTACTGCTTCAGAGCCTCGACATGGCTCAATGACGATTCGATATGTGCCTTTTCGGTGTTCCTTACGTGGCGCTACAAAAACAGCACGAGAGTGGTTATTCCGCCCCCGAAGAAGGGGCATTCAAAGGAAACGAAGAAAGCAGCAAAAAAAGAGTCCATGCTTGCTGCGAATACACTGGAGAAGATTCGGAGTGGCGTTGACACGCATCCGTTCTTGCTCATGCCAGTAAATGTTGGAGGCGTTCACTGGGGTTGTTTGGTGCTCGACAAAGACGCGAAGCAGATCCAGCTCTATGACAGCATGAGCTCTAACAAGAAGAACAAGACACGTTTAAAGACCATGGCAAGAGATATCGCTGCTGTTATGGAGAGCTCTTACAATGAGGTGGACGTGGAGGAACCGATCCAGAAAGAGGGGGACAATTGTGGGGTGTTCGTGTGCCTTCACTTTTGGAAGTGTGTGTCGAGTGATGCGCCCAGCTATGTTTACGACTCTAGTATCACGAAGCTACGTTGGTCGGTGTTGCATGCCATTCTGAAGAAGCATCGTTAAGGCTCGAAGAGGTGCAGTGCTTTGAATGTGCTCGTTGGAGCTGCCATTTTCTGTATACATTCTATTTATCTGGATGATACCTGGATGATACCTGTTTGTCATGAACATGAACTTTACCCTGAAGATGCCTGGACAATACCCGGCCGTTATCGTGCCGACCACAACGTGTAGACCATGCCGACAGGGGGTGGGTTTCATCACTTTGAAATTTGCTCAAGTAGCACACACATGACTATTCCAGATATTTGGAGATCTCGATACCTGTGTAATATTTGGGCCGGTAATATATCGGACCTTTGCGCACCTTCTTATGCTCAAAATGGAAACCTGGAACAAACCTGGTCAGAAACTTGGTGTTTACCTGTATCTGAGTAAACCTAACCATCTGGGAAACCTGGACGCGAATGCCATCCAAAAAAATATCTGCAAACAACAATAACAATAAAAAAAAAACGTTTTATACTTCTTTTTACCATTGAGTCTTAACTTTACGGTATGTACAGTACAGTGAGCAGTTTCAGGCTGTAAGCTAGGCACCTATCATCTATCATGCAACTCCCATAATCACAGTACATTCTCTGCCATGACGTCTTCGCGCCCGCTGTACGTGCGCGTGCTGGACCACGTGCTGCGGCGCAGCTTCGGACACCCGCTGAGCGTGCAGCTGCTGGCGCTGAGCTCGCTTCTGCTGCTGCTGAGCTTCGTGCTGCTCGCGCTGGCGCCGTGGCTGGACGACGAGTCGCGGCATTATTTGAGGCGTTTTTTGTCCTCAAGCAACTGGTGGGCGCTGGACTTGGACTCATTTGCGGTGGACCACCTCGTCGTGTTTCTAGCCATCTCGCCACCTGTGATCTGGTTGCTGCTGGTGCATGTCGCGTATTCCCAAGTGTCCTCACAAGTCGAGGCGGCACTCCTCATGCTGCGCGTCGCCAGCTGCCTCACCGTGAGTTTTGCACTCACAGTACTACTCGCTGAGTTTTTATCCCGGAGAGCCATGCTGGCGCTCGTGGCGCTGGCCTACGCCTCGCTGGGACTTTTGTACTCGTGGAGTGTGCCAGTCTGGAAGTGGTATCAGGAAGAAGCGCGAAGAAAAGGGCTGCTGGGGTTCCTGCCCCAATCTACACAGGAACTTTTACTTGAAACTTCACTTTTGGAGTGGCTTACAGATACAAGTTTTTCCGATAAAGTGGCACCTTTTTTGCCGTTTTTGCTGCCACTGACGAGAGCCGAGCAAATGAGGTTGATGGAGCAGATGCCGCCAGAGTCCCAGGTCATGATGACCAAACCCGGGCTTTTGCCGCTGCTGCCGGATTCCGTGCAGAAAGTTTTACTACCAGCGGAGGAGAGTGACCATGACGAAGACGAGGATGGATATACAGAGGCAGGTGGTGGAGCTTTAACTATGCTGGAAAATAGGGAGCAGGGAGACGAACTGGTGAAGACGCAACACAGGCAGGTGCTGAGTTTGCCGCCGACGACGACGTCAGGTTTCGATTTTCATCGCCCCGATGTGGTTAGTACTGTGCGTACGCCACCAACGCGTGAACAGGTGCTGAATGAGATTTTGACGTCGAGAATGTGGAACGGATGCAAGGAGCTGGTGAAGATGCCGAGCTCGAAGACGCTCAACCGTACAGCTGCGATGTCGAGTGCACTATTGGTGATGCAGTTGTATGCGTCACGGGGGAGTCGCAGGGTTTTCCTTACGTTCGTGCACTTTGCTGCAGCGTCCTCGTTGAGTTCGGTGGCTTGTTGTGCGATTTTCCTGCGATTCGTGCAACTGCTGGATTTGAAGTGGAGTTCGGGTCGCACAGTGCCTCTGCTGCGTTATGCCAGGCAGTATTTGCTTCGAAACGGAAATTCCGGAACACCGCAGATTTCTGACCAGGCTGCGAGTGGGGGTTCCGTGTCATTGCGCACGGCAGCATCATCGATGTCTGTTCTGGTCGCTGCATTGTACGTGCTCCGCAAGTTGCGTCGGTAATACATGAAATGATGAAACTGTAAGCAGTCAAAGAGAATGCTGTCGTGGAAAAGTACTGTAGCGTTGTCCCCCGATATGACGTTGAAGTTGCCGCCATTATGGATCTACAGTAGTTACAATTACAAAAGAAAAACAGTCCTACTACTTCGTAGAATAGCCACCACGTATCATTGTGCATGACCGTACATGTAGTTTGACCGAAACACGTAAAAACTGTGAGCATGTTGCTCCAGGGTGTCACCCCACCAGTTGGACACTTTTCGAGTATCATAAAATACTGAGGCAATTATCATACATGTACTACCTGTTGCTGACATATGAAGACTGTGCTGCGTTGCAGCAGTAACTAAGTTGTATGTACAACGGCCCTAAAGCGTTGATGTGAAAAGATGGTGTCTTCGCGGTGGTCGATGTAAAGCCGACGGTGCCAGGAATAAGCCGAAATGAGAACAACATGTTCTGCACGTAAGGCGAAACCGATGAGGCTGCTCTTGGATGCCCTAGGATGATACAGCATTGCAACTGGTAATGCTGAATGACTCTCATTCTTTCTTCAAAAAAAGTCAAATTGGAAATCGGCGACACCGACACTACTATAACATATATTTTAATATTAAATATCCTTTATTAAAAACCCGCAAGTGTTCCGGATTCACGGGGGTCAAAAAACGAAAAAGTTAATAAAAGATCCGGAAATAACTTTCCAAAGCCAGCGTTTCGATACTATGTTGTTCACCAGGGCTACCATATCCATGTGGGCCATTTTCGGTTATAGCGCTCAAAGTCACACCTCCAGCCAGCGTTAACTGCAGAGAATAGTTCAAAGTGGCCATGTCAAAAGCATGTTGATGAATCCAATCACCATCGATGAATAGGGCAAACTAAATTAACCAATCAAATATAGACCTGTTTGCACCCAAAATGTGGAGGGGGGATTTTCGTACATACCGTTAGCTCCTGCCTCTCCTCCGCCTGTCGGCTCGTTGGCTCTGTGGTTGCCGCTGACTGGTTACCGTGGCTGTTGTTGGTGTGGCAGCTTGTGTTGCTACTACTCACGAAGGCACCGATGCCTTCTCGCCACTATTCCCGTCCATCGTGTTGTAGAACAGCCAGGATTGCGTAACCTTTACATTGCGTTCTCTGATTTCTTTTTTTCTATTGGCTAATATAAAGAACCCCCGTTCACTGCGGGGATCCCCACGCCAAAATGGGTCTAAGGCGCTGTTTTCGAACGGCCATATTTGACACCAGTATTCATTATTTGAAATGCTTGTCATTAAGCATATACATGTCAAGTTGTGTGTGCCCTTCATCCGGATCATTTAATTTTGATGCACCCCCGTGGGATAGCCATTTTTGGAACACTTGGCTCAGAATCGGGTTGTTAATAAGTAATATTGGCATGTCAAGTCAAAGCAGTTGGCTTTCCATTTCCATTTTGGTCCGTCTGTTTACGAATTAAATTGGCTCGTCGATGCTTTCCCAGCTGGGATCGACTTTCGGATGTTCCGGGTTCGACACCATCCTGAATCCTATCATTGAACCTGAACAATACCGTATCGGAAAAAAGCGTGATGGTGAGCTGGATGCCCGTGACAGTGACGAAGAATGAAGTATGCAGAACCAGTATGCCGGTACATGTACTGTAGTCCCTCAGAAGCTTTCGCGTACGGAGGATTTCCTCAAGAACGCCACAGTTATCTATCTGCCGGTGCCGTTACTACTTTGTCAGGTTACATGTCCATTCAATTACCACCACATATCTGTGCGCAACTCGACTATCGATGGCTTAAGCCATGGATTGCCATGGCATTTACCCACTATTCGAAAAACTAAGCGTTGACGTTGTCATACATGTCGATAGCGAAGGGGCCGTACTTCATGTTGCGGAAGTATGATGCATACGCGGTAGCCAGAGCCCAGTCGACCTTGCCACCCTGCTTCAGCATAAGCTGGTTAACCTGCGTCGGGGTCTTGTTGGCGTTGAACCAAGAAGTAATCTTGATCTTCCAGACAGCCTGCTTGAGCTTCGTAAGCGCAGACGTCGCCACCGCTCTCTCCTCTTCCTCCTCCGTGTCGACGATTTTCAGAAGGCGGTTGACGTCGACATTGACGTCAGTGAGCGAGCGAACGGCGTCCAGCGGAGCAAGCTGCTCGGAGTCCGCGGCGGTGTTGGCTGCGACGCCATTGCTGCCTGCAAGGAGGGTTACTGCGGCTAATAGAACGACGTAGCAAAAGCGCATGGTGGGCTCAGGTTGTTCAGCAGGACAGGGTGACTTGGGCTCTGGAGCGCAAGTTTCGAACTGGTCAAAGCTCCAGTGAAGTCATGGTCATACGGTGTCAATATGTAGTTCAGCCAGGGCAGATGATCGAAATGCAAAGCTCTCAATCCCTCGTGAACTGTATGATTTGCGGCTGGCACGGAAATCACGGAAATGCTCGACCCTGCTCAGTGAGCAGCTCACGGGATTGTACAGTACAATTTGTACCGCGAGGTAGCTTATCGAAACCGCCTTGTTTCACCAGTGAAAAGTAACGCCAACAACAAAAAACAAACAAAGCCGACTGCAGAGTCCTTGACTCACAAGATACGTCTAGACGTTCCGGTAGACGCAGTTTGAACATTACCCAAGAGAAATGCAACTAAAACAGCACTGGGTGGCCGTCTCGGGTACAAACTCCATAATGTAGTGCAGCCGAAAAACGTACCTTGAAAGGACGATAACGTTTCAACGCTTTACGCCAGGACACCGATTTAGCGACGCAAAAGAACTGCCTCGAAAATCGATAGAGTGTGGATTCTTCACGAATCTAAGCAACTAGCCGAACGACGTTTCGTGCCTCTCGTGTTCGCTCGCGATAATCTCGTCTGGTGGGTTCACCTCCGTGAAGTACATATATATATATATATATTACTAGAAGTATTAAAATACTTCTAGTATGTATTAACCATGTCGGTACCACTCACACGCTTTGTCTTGTAGTTTTACTGCAACATTATTGCGTCAGAAGTGAGTATCGTAGCACCCAAGTTCCTTGAGACCTCGTTCCTGGTAAGGACGCTCAAAGAATTTCGACAAGAAGGTGTTCTTAGGGAAGAGAATACACACGCTCTTGATGCCAACTGAATGTACTCCCTGATAATTACGTGTAAGTTGATATACTAATCTAACATTTCATAACGTCATAGGATGTCATTAGCCAAAGAAGTTAGTAAAAATACATCTTATGACTTGTTTTTCTACTGGCTCAACGCTTCTGCACGAACAGCTATCGTAGAACTGCCGGAGTCAATAGTAGAAGAACTTACCGCATTAGCACCACCGGAGGAACTCGACCAAGAAGCATCACATACATGTCTTACGCTAACATAACCATTTCACAACCCCCACATCCCGCCTTCACCTACGTCAAGCCAAGATCACAAATCGTGTACTCCACTACTAGATTTACTTGACACTCAACTGAACAAAATGTACTTCGAAGTACACTTTAGCTGACATCTATGCTGAAAAAGTATCGAACGTATTGAGGTTAAGGTGGGGATGATGGTAGTTTAAATTGGCTGCATTAGCTCAATGCATTTGATACTTTTTCAGTTTCATTATAGGTGTCAGCTAAGAAGTACTGTAGTAGTTTTGCCGGTTACTGTAAGCAAGTGCTGCTGCCACGTCAGTGGAGTCACTCCACTGGAGTGTAGTGGTACCGCTCACAAAGTAACGAAATGTTGTGTACCGGTAGTATGTACATTCGTGAACGGCCATCGTTGAATCAATGTACAGTGTAATGTGGTGGTTGACAGTAAAGAGACTCAATTTGACTCAAGGTCCTGCTTGGTGGTTGATCTTCTTAACTTCATTGAGCTACTACATGTTGTATTTATGTTGAGTACACTACATGTAGAGGCTATAATAGCAGTCCACCTCGGCCATTTGTAAAATACTCAAATTGCTCGTCGACCTTGGACTTGTGGAGTGCGGAATGCGACATAATAGTGTTGTCTGCACTATTATACTTAACATCACTGAGTGCAGATGACTTGTCGTATAGTCTACTACCAGTTGAGTAAATACGGGATTAGCAGTAGTTGGAGAGTTTTAGGTTGTAAACGCGCTTCATCTATAGCTGAAGAGGTGTGCCAGATTTCATGCGTTGCTGTAGCCTTAATATTCTACATTTTGATGTAGAGCGAATCTTACGCACAGCGGTCATCGTCTATCATTTGAGCGATGAGCGACGAGCATCGGCATAGGCGCTCCATTCGTGTCGGCAAGCATTGCTCGTAAAATCTGACTTGCGATTGATGAATGCATTCGCTCTTTGGCCTGTTAGACACCAAATAACTATCATGTTCGAGACTACTCTCACAATTGCAGCTGATAGAAACGCTCTGAAAGTCTCTCCATAATGTGTTCCCTGACAAACCCTCGCCTGTTAGTAGTTGATAGACTCCTCCAGGCGCGAAATAAAATTCACGCTGTCGACCTTAGGGGATGCTTCATTCGAGTGATAGGCGAGTCGGCCTATCATAGTTCTACATCCTGGGTGTCGATAAGCGTGCTAGACGCTACTCACAAGCCCAAAGAGGTCTAAATCAAACTTTTTTGCACAAGCAACAGCAAGGATGTGAATGTGGCCGCAGTGTGCCAAAGCGCAATAGCACCTTCAACATTATTGACGTAGCTAGAGGCGTGAGGATCCGTGCCTTGCAGTCAGAAATTCAAAATTTGGTTATTGAGTTACTTGAAGTACTTCGAAGTACTTGATTTCAAAAAGGTTATTTCGTTGGACGTTTACTTCCAAAATTCAATTGAAAAAAGCTACTTGTATGCGTAGTGAACTCAGCTGGAATAATGTACACGAGCGTTGAGATGCAGCATAAATTCTCGGAACGTAACCCACTCTTCATACTTGACAATCATCACTGAAGTTCCAGCTTCGATTATAGTTTTTGGTACGGTATATCCGTGGACAATCGGCCACGATTTATATCTCAGCAGTGCAGACTCGGCGCTACAGTGCAGTACCATATCATTATGAACTTATCTAGCACAGCTTCATCCAGAAACAAGTAAAACTTCGCCGTCGGTTACAGTTGACTCAGCTTCGCAGCAGCAGGGATCGACTTCAGGTTCGCTAGTATCTTATTTTAATAGCTCAACTCATTTCATTTTCCTCCTGACGACACAGCCTACAAAATATTCCTGAGAGTAAAGGACTGAACAGACGATGCCAGTAATCTATCTAACTGCCTCTCAGTGTTGATCACCAGAATGAAAGAGGAGAGGGCGATCAGCGCGCGACGAGCTGACATATGTACAATCAAGGTATCGACGCTTTACGACTAGAACGCAACATTGAGAGACCTGGGCGAGGACAGTTGAGCCTGGAATGCAGACTGCAGTACTGTATTGTTAACATCTTGAATGTTTTGCTTGATGAGAAAAGCAGATATCGAGCTAAAGTGAAAAGTGAAGTCATACTCAAGGAGATTGAGGATTTCTATAATATAGAAGTACATGTACTATGTAGTAATGTCTATCAAAAATACCGACGACTTCTTTTGAAAGTTTGCCAGTCCAGTGCTTGAAAATACTGTATTATGTTGTTGATGGGTTTTGAAAATGCAATCGGACACGTGATTGCTCGGATACAAGTGTATAGCTTCATGAAATCCAGGCGAAGAGAGGGGCGTTGTCTGTACGAGCAGTACGGTACAGTAGTTTTTCTGTATTTGAATTTGCGGTATTCAATTCGTAGATGATCACGCTAGTTTCGCCTTGGTCTCCTTCTCTCTCAGGGAAATCTTGTAGAAGACACTGTACTGGTTCCACAGATCGTAGTTCTTGGTGTTCACAACTGGGCCGGTTCCGACCTTCAGCATGGCCTTAATCTCATCTGGGCTCTTATTCTGCTTGAACCAGTACTCGAACTTGGCCATTGTGTACCGCTGACCGACCGTTGCCACGCCGACCTTCGTGTTTTTGACCTTTTGCGCAAACTCCTTGAGTTGTTTCACCACCCTGTTGATGAAGGGAACCGTGTTCAGCTTCGCCGCAATCGGTTTGAGAATCGGAATCAGCTTGTCCGCGATCGGCTTGAGCTTTCCTGAAAACTTGTCCGCAATCGGTTTGAGTCTCACGGCGGCGGCCATCGTCGTGTCCGTCAGCTTTTCCATGTATGGGGTGAGCTTCTTCGTGAGCGGTTTTGCCTTCTCAGCTACTGGTTTAAGTTTGTCCGTGAGCTTGGTCAACGTCGATGGAAGAGCTCTCTCTTCGTCGTCAATATCGGCGTAGCTCTCGACCCTCAGGAATCGGTGTTTCGTGATTTCATCGTCGACGCTGAGGACACGAGCCACGGGGGGAGCATCGGGGGTAGAGAGCTTCGACTGGTTTGGACCTGCAACAGCCGAGACAGCGTCCGCACTCGAGAAAATGGTCACCACAGCCGCAACCACCAGGTAGGCCAGACGCATCGCTTTCTTCTCTCTGCAGGAATAAGAGGTTGTCCGGGAACAGTCTGATTGGGAAATGAATCTCCAGAGAAGGACTTCGCGAACAGAAGCATGCATGCTGCAGTGAATGGAGTCGGACTCAAGCTGTGTTATTGATCATAATAATCGCAATACAATTGTATGTACACCGATCGATCAGGTTGCGTCAAATCCTACGATCACTCTTGAAGGATAGGAATCACAAAGTGAGTACAAAAGATGAAGTTCAGCTTGAACAGTGTCAATGAACAGCGCAGCAAGTTAGAAATTCAAGAAGACCGAACGATCGATAAAGCTTCAGCCCCGAGGCTACGGTGAGGTTTGCGCACTGTGCTGATGAGCGCTTGAGTCTGTCGCGAATCGTGTTACAAGAATTATGCATCGCCGAAAGCCTTGTAATTCGATACACATCCGAAATGGTGATCTCTATGTTAGCGCAGAAACACTGACCGCGTTCGTAATACATGTACGTAGTACTTCGAAGTATAATATAATGCATTCATAGTTATAATAATACAGCCTGTATGAATACGAAGGGAGTCCCGTTACGGGACCGGATTTTGCTAAAAACTGCAATATCGAAGGGTGATCTTTGTCTTAGCTTTCTTAGGGCGACCTATCTGGCGCTTTTCAGATCCCATATTGCAGTCTGTGAACTCGGAGCCGTATCATAGCTGGGGCATTTAGAATAGCTTCTGGTACTGCAGGATAATAACCGAGTTGTTGTTTGGGTATCGAGAAGTACTTTGCAGACAGAGATTTCATCGGCAACGTTTTGGTCGGGTGGCGTGGGAGATGCACACTTCGAACTGATGCCTTCCAAATACTTGCAATGCTTGATCCGAAGAGCTCTGCTAAAACTGCCTTTCGAGTGTACGAAATACTGTTTTACGGAATCATTGAAAATTTTAGCCGATCCAATATGTCAACAGTTCAAGACGAGCGGTGGTTCCGTTGCAACAGCGGCCTTGATCGCTTTGGAGGCGCTATTGAGACCGGCATCCATCTTTGCCACGAGCTCACTGTGCTATCAGTACTACGTTTCCTTCTATCTAAGAATCGCATTGCTCAAGCACTCGCAATCTCCACAAATGATACATCCATCAATTGTTCGTAGGGTAAAGCACTAGCAAGGTTTAGCGTTGACATCAGTAAGCAATTTTATGGGAGAGAACTTGTGCAGCCAACCAACAAAACACAGGCTTTACTGTTGTAGAAACATACACGTAAAGTATTGGTAGACTCCATACAAAACAAAATATCACACTGCGAAAATCATCTCACCCAATGAGTCGTTTATTAGTCTGTCATCGACAGCAACACATCGCGTTCGACAAGTCGTGCACTACACGCTCGGTGAGGTTATGGCAGTCCGCTTCGAAGCGCTTCTTGTAGACACCCGTGTACGACTTGGGGTCGGACAGACGCGAATGTTAACTCAAACTTAAACTTCAGAACGACGGATCAATAGCGTTTGCTTTCTTGCATTCAACCAACATACTAAGCTTACTGGCTTCGACTCGGCACTTCCAATTTAAATCGATTCCAGCCACTTCGCCAACTCGCCACGGCTACGCTGGTAGCAGGCGCTCTTGACGCGGATACGCTCCAGTGCAGCATCAAGAAGCCGCATGTACGACGAGTGCTTGCGGGTTTCCAGGTACGTTTCCACCTCCTGCGCGAGACCTGCGCTCTGGAAGCGCGAAACCACCGACATGACAATGCGACCAACGATCAGTGGGCGATACTGCTCGTTCAGCTCCGCCCAGTGCTCCTGCACGTACTTCCACGCAAAAGCAGCTCCTGGTGCATCAGCCGCCACGCTGCTGAAGACGTACTGGATGTCTTGCGAGCGCACGTTCTTGAGACCCCACGTGATCACTTCTTGCTTGAGCTCTAGGGACTTGAACAGACCAAGAGCGGTAAGGCAATCCAGCTTCTCTTCGATGAAGTTGCTAGAATCGTACCGCTCACGCAGCAGTTTCAAGTGGAAGGCATCACCGCGTCGAGCCTGCGCGTTAAACACGACACCACGCAGATCGGCCGACAACGCCGAGCTATCTTCGAAGTATGCTAGGAAAAGACGCTGGGCCTCGGCAATTACTTCAGGTTCCTCACCCAGAGCTAGCATGCTGACAACGTCGCGGCGGAAAGGAGCAATCGTCGAGCTTTCGCCATCCACCGCCGTCCACGTCAACCGCTTCATGATCGAAGAAAAGAGCTGACGAATGTACGCCTGGAGCTTCGGGTAGAACGGGTCAGCGCTGTAGAGTGTGCTGTAGAAGCGCAAGTTCGACGAGATCTCCTTCCAACACAGGTGCTCCGGTTCCTCAGCGTACGCGAAGCTAAAGTCCAACGCACGAGAAACAGGTAGTTCACCACTACGAGCAAACGCGAAGATGCTGTTCAACAAACTCATCCGGTCAACGGGTCCCAACGTCTTTTCACGCACGGGCTGCTGCAGACGCTTCCATCCTTCCGCTGAGTAGTTCACGAGGAAGAACCCAGCCTGATCAGCGTTGAGCTTGATCCACGAGCCCTCGGTGTCAGCAGGCGCACGCAGTTTAGCCGCCAGGGCAGCAGTAGCTTCTTTCGATGATTTGCTTTCCCAAATGCCCACTCGCTGAATCTCCTTCGGTCTGTCCGACGCCACAAAAGTCAGTGGCACATCCCACGACACACCAGCGTCGGCTTGGGCTTCAGAGGCTTCTTTGAGCGTCTGGTCCGCCAGGAAGCGCTCCTGCGCGAGGGTTCCGTCGTCCGACAACGTCACCATCGGGTACCCGGTCTGGCCGGTCCATCCACTTGCCAACGAAGTAATGTGCTGGCCAGAAGCTTGCTCTAGCGCGTCCCAGAGGTCCTTCGTCTGTGCGTTGCGGTAGCTGAATTTGACCAGGTACTCGTGGATGCCACGATAAAAGACGTCGCGACCAAGGTACTCGGAGAGCATGCGGATAACGCTGGCCCCTTTGGCGTATGAAATGACGTCGAAGATCTGGTCGACCTCATCTGGGTGGTTCACCTTCACCTCGATCGGGTGCGACGTGAGCATGCAGTCCTTGCCCATGGCGACGCTCATGGTGATATCCTGCACAAAGACCTCCCACACGTTCCAGTGGGGGAACACGTGGTGCACGGCCTCAAACTCCATGAAGCGCGCGAAGCCCTCGTTGAGCCACAGCCCCGTCCACCACTCCATGGTCACGAGGTTGCCGAACCACTGATGGGCGATCTCATGGCACACGGTGCGTGCCGTCGCCATCTTCTGTCCGAAGCTGCTGAGCTGCTCGTCGATGAGCAGTCGGGTCTCTCTGTACGTGATCACCCCCCAGTTCTCCATCGCGCCGGCGGCAAAGTCCGGGATGGCCAGCATGTCCATCTTCTTGAGCGGGTACGGGATGCCGAACCTCTCGGTGTAAAAAGACAGCGCCTTGGCCGCCACTTCGAGCGCGAACTTGCCGCGCTCGCTGCGTCCTACGGGTGTGTACACGGACACAAGCACTCCTTCCTCCGTGACCGTCGACACGGCGTCGAACTCGCCCACGATCAGGCCCACGAGGTACGTGGACATGACGGGCGTCTCTGCGAAGCTCCAGACCTTCTCGAGCGTCGCGGCTTGCGGTCTCGACAGCGCTCGCACGTGGGAATTGGCGGCTCGCGGCCGCACGAGCGTCTGCACCACGTGCGTGTTGGAAAGGGCCGTGAGCTCGGCGTCACAAGCCAGCGAGATCTCGAACGTGGCCTTGAGGGCCGGTTCGTCCCAGCA
>JAHWLE010000760.1:0-17570 GCA_024679135.1 Phytophthora foliorum
CTTGTGGCGCGACAGGTTGCCGGGCGTGCTGAACCTGCGGCCGCAGGTGCGCACGGGGCAGATGTGCCGCTTCTCGCCCGCGTGCTTCTTGAGGTGCTCGGCCAGCGAGAAGCTGTCGCCGAACGAGCGCTCGCAGTACGGCACCGAGCACCGGAACACCACCTGTCTGGCTACGGCCTCGTCCGCGCTGTTCGCTGGGAGCATGGTAATTGTCGCGGATGAGTGAGTGCTATAGTATCGGTTGTGACCGAGGCGTCCAATTCCGAAGTGGGGACTCGGCTCAGGCTGTCGCCGTTCGGCTCGCTGAGATGGGGCGCACGCCGCAAATGGTCAGAAAACGGCCAGCAATGTGGTCCGGTAATTTGCATGGGCACTGCAATTTGCATAGGGGCATCATGGGACAGAGCGTGATGTGGCTTGCCTGCCGATGGAGGACTTGGCCAGTAGCAGCAGTAGTCGTCGTCGCAGCAGCAACAACAGCAGCTTGCATCACGTGACGATGTGAATATTCTGAGCCGAGAATTATTCTCGGCTCTCGGAGAATAGCTGGGCGTTGACATGGCGTCGGCACTCATTGTGCAGAGCCGAGGAGTGCTCTGAGCGCTTTGACTCATGTGGCGCTGCGGTGGGACATCCATCGCACTCAGACACAGCAGAGGGCTACAGCCCTGCTGGTGGGGCGGCGTTAAGGAGTGCAAACGGCCAACATGCCGCTGTCTTCAAGGGCTGAGGCAACCAAGGAACTACATTCGGCAACCATTTCAGCAGCCAGACCAAGGTATCAACAGCTGCCACCAAAGTATCGAGCGGCAGTGCGAAGGCGCGGTAACGCCAGGCCGTTCTCAGGAGTGAGCCGGGCACGGCACCCGCCCTCCGCTGCATGTTGCCAGAGCCAGTATTATAGTGATGTTGGTTTTGAGCGCATATTGCACGATACTTTCGTGCACGAAACGTATAGTATTGCATAATGCACAATAGAGGAAATCCTCTACAATCTATTTACAAATACAGCCCCAGTGAGAACGAAAACTTCTGCTCAATGCGTGTTCGTGTCAGACTAAGGCTAACTACTAATATGTTACATGTACTGTTGTGGCGTGTTCCAAGATCTCGATTGGCTCATCAAAGTCACTGCTCTTGTCGTTGGTACCATAAATCGATTCTTTTTATCCGAAACGTGTTGGCAGCTCATACGTATCTCCGACGAACTGGACTTTGTGGGTCTTGAGTTCCAAACGTGAAGCATAAGCACGTCCTACTGTACATATCACATACACACAGCGAAAATATTATCATATAATGAAATTCAAGGCATTGAACAAGAGAGCACGTGACGTCGAGCAGAAAGGATTGCAGCTTCACCTGGACCAAGAACAGATCGACGAGATCTTCTCCCGAGTAGTTCGCCAACTTTCTCCGGCACGTGTTCTGTAAGTTTTCATAAACTGCTTGTGGTCTCGGACGTATCTTTCAGAAGTTTTATGGCTATATAAGTAATTTCAGTAAAGGTTTCATGAATAGGTACCGGTAGAAACTATTTTTTAAACCACAAAACAAATCGTGCGCAAACCGCACGGTAGAGCTGGCACGGCTCCGCCACACAATCCGCTGGTCGCCACCGCCCCGCCTCACGGCCATCGGGAGCATTTGGCCGCGCAGCCGCGAGTTGAAGGTGCTTGGGCGCCTGTCGCCGGGTCGTGTTCAGGATCGGTGTGCAACGTTGGTCTCCAACAACGACAGCTTCAACTGTGAGCCGGGCGGAGTGCCTTGTCGCAAGTACATGTACAGTGGTGCACCTCGTTTTCGGCAGGGTGGACCATATCAAAGATGCAAACTCGATAAGCTGTGGAATAAGACCAGGAAGACTGTAGTACTGATTTTTATTGAACTAATTCAGTACAAATCGGAGATCCATCTTTGACACTATACCTGTGTGGAACCAACAGTTTCTAATAGTCCGCGCTGATACATCGCTCCATCCTCCCGAACACCACTTTATAGTAGTGTACAAATCGACAGGTGAGTTTGGCGTCCCACGTATAACGTATCGAGCTCAGCCTCTTGCTTCTTTGTCTGATATTGTGTATTCCGGCCAAATTTGTTGATTTGGCGAACAGCCCCCATACAAATCCTAGTCATTTACAAGATCGCGCGAGACCTCTCGCTGAGAACGGTTCGTATTTAAACGGATATGATAGTGTAATCAAGCCATGTGCGATTGCCTGCGCGGTTGATTCGAAGAACCGCGCAATGCAATTTTGAGTAGAACTCACAATAGTGGTCCTCACACAAAGTGCGCTTTTCGGCGAGGGTTAAGGTGTAGTAGGCGGATGGACGACGTGCTATAGTAGGCTAAGGCAAAACTTAAAGTGAGCATTTGTATTGGAATGGCCCGCGCCAAGATTTGAAGTGGCGCAGGTACGGCGTGTCTTCCCTCCTCGAGGAGGGGAAAACCAATGAGGTTAATTCGACAATGGAGATGGGCAACTCAGTTGCGCAATTCCCTGGGTGTTATCATTATATTTTGCAGGTTATCGAGAGGTACCGGTGCCGAAAACGAGGTGCACCACTGTACATGTAGCAATTTCGGTTTACCCTAGCTGCGTTGAGGCCTTCTTTCAGAAATCGACACGTTTGAAGGTACTGCAGCTCTTCGCAAACATCTGGTCCACCACGATATTGAGCATGGTCGCGAGTAGACGCTCTAGGCTGGAGGCTCCAGGCTGGAGCCTCCAGCGAAGCACGGTCGGTTCCTGCCCACCACTGCTTGGTGCGCTCCTTTCGCACATTAGACCACCCAAACTTGATGTGTTGGTGTTCATCTGTCAGCCTAGTTCGATGCCGATAAGAGCAGCCTTGACTGTGGCCTCGACTGTTGTTGACAGGGGCTTTCTTTTCCACACAACCATTTGGAATTTACGTTTGCCCCAACGCCTGAACAGCATCTGCAGGATTTTACGTAAGGTTTTCCACCAGCACAGGATATATAACAAAATGCAAAAGAACCAAGGCAGGCTTCCATCATCAATTCACGATATCAACGAGCTGAAAATACCTCGCTGGTCTGCTAGCAGAGTCGCCAATAATTGAAACTATGCTGAAGACCCGACCCAGCGCCAGAGCGAGACTCTCCTGAGAGATTGCCTCCAGGATTGTCGAGCGGAACGTCGTGCACTGCTTGGTGATGCGTCCGTACGTTACCGAGTACACTCGACAACCCTACCACCTTGGTCCAAGGTGGAGAGACAACGTTCGGACAATCCTCCATCCTCCAAGGCTTGGAGGACGGATGATTGTGCGAACGTTGTCAAGGCTTGGAGGATGGAGGATTGTGCGAACGTTGTCTCTCCTATGAATTGACGCTGGTAGATGTATCTAGAATCCGTACCGGAGCGAATCATAATCAATTTTTTGATGTCCTGCTGGATGAAGATATTGGGTCTTCAGTATAGCAGTAGCAACAGACAAGTACTCGGTCACCAGAGGGGAACTAAAGTCAAACCAGCTCGATCGAAAGCGTGTGGCTATTTGCTACCCAGTGCCAGTGGCACTGCCACACCCGCTGCTCTACGTTGACATCTTGTCCATGTTGGATGCTCCGACGTCGCTGATGTAGTTTTTGGTATGAAGTCCCCCCATAATCATGTGCTACTCTGATTTAGTTGTTTTTTACGACTCACATTTACTCTCTGATTTACTTTTTACCAAGGGTTGGTATCAATTCTTAGAATGGGTTAGGGTCACAATTTATAATGATGTACATGGGGACCAAAACTTGAAAACAAAACTCGGTTCAAGCTTGAAGGTGATTCTGCCATCAACGTATGCGAGAGACATGGCTTAGGTGTAGCCATCTCTCCTTTGGCGAACAGGATGTCATTTTCACTGGAGTTTTTACACAACATGATCCTGTTATCCCTTATGCATTATCGACACCAAAATCAAAGATCAAGAATCGAACTCAGCTCCTTTGACGTGAGCTATGGGAAAGAATTTCTATAGTGTGCGCGCTCACTGGTCAAAACCGCGGAAAGGCAGTGTTTTAATGCATTACGGCGGCTTCGTTGCAAATATCCGACTCAAGCGGATATCGATCTATTTAACTCTAGATATCGTAAAGAAAAGCAAATGCCAGCCTGGACATCGGAAACGAAGCTCATTGCCTACCTCAATGCAGATGTTACTAGTGCAAATAATCACGGCTTGGAACATCTCATTCGGTAGTTCATATTCGCACGAAGCACAGTGTAAAATTGAAGCGTCTTGCTAAACAGCGTATAGTTTCTGTTGGAGATGGCAAGCCAAAAGCCACTTCGCGGAACAAGCCGCCTGGTGCCTACTGCACCACGGATGAGATGACCGTGGAACGCCACTTGACGTCGAAATTGAGTGGGGATCACTGCAGGTGAGTCAAGGGCAGTGATGACAGGAAGGAGCAGAAACGTGACGTAGAGCGCTCACATTGTCGACAGCAAGCGAGCGAGCGAGCAAAGCGTGCAAGAATCAAGGAGCTGGACGGCATCGACGGGATGAAGCTCGACTGCATTTGGATGCATGGAACGATGGCGACAGTGGTCGCGTCGATACTGAATGTACAGTGGTGTCGTTGAAGGAGGAGGCTGGTAAGTGAAGCAGGGAGGCAAAGAACTGTAATACCAGCAAGCAGAATGACAGAGCTAACGATGAATGACACTTTCAATTTTATCACCAAGCGCACAAGCGGCCTTCTACTCTACAGCAATTCCTCCGACGGTCCTGAAAGTTGCAACAGGTTCTGAGCCCAAACCGCAGTCTGCCGAATAAAAGACCTTGTCGATGTCGGTCACGGGACGGCTCGACTTCACGGACTTGGATAGGCCGCAAGCCATGCCGCCCGCTGCGAGAGCGGAGCGCGCACACCGCGCGGCGCTGGGCATTGTCCACGGGGAGCTACAACAGCACCCAGACGTCTTCGTCACCCCTGAGCGCCAGCCACGACGCTCAGCGACTGAGAGCGACCAAGACACAAGCTCACCTGATGTCGGCACGAGATCGAGCCCGTCAACCCTTAGCACGCACCTGTCGGACGAGGACATGGTCGCGGTGCTCAAGGCGCGCTTAGATGACGCCATGGAGCTGATCAATATCTAGCAGAGAATGATCCGAGACAGTGAGCTGTCGGCCGCGATAGACCAAGCCCGCGAGTGACAACTCGACGAAATCTGTCGGTCCTTGACCGAGGCGGACGAAGTCAAACAGCGTGACACCGATGACACGCCCTCCGCCATGCCTGAGGTCAACTGGACAGCTGTCAGCCCACCTATTCAAGCAGCACCGATTCAAGCTGCTACAGGACAGCAGAAGCTGGCTGCTAGTCCAGCCAAGCCGGCTAAGCCACCACAGATATCGGGACTTGAGCAAACACCGCCAAGGAGCGGCAACAACACCGGAGACGGGGAGGCCACCGAAACTGAAGGACATCTACTGTCGCCGGTTTTATGCAAGGAGGTTTATCCAGGCCTGGGTGCAGGCGTCGAAGACTTCCTGAACGAGTATGAGGGTGTCGTCCGCATGGAGTGCCTCCTGAACAAGTCGAAGTGGTCTAGCGTGCTCGAGGCTTCTGTGCTCGGCACATTCTTGGAAGGCCAGGCAAGCCGAACCTTCCACGACTTTACCGGAATTAGGGACATTGACTACGATGAGCTGACTGCACACCTGAAGAAAGAATTCGGGTGCCACCTCAGCTAGTACGAGCTTGGCAAGCGCCTCGACACACGCAGGCGTGCAGGCGACACCTGGAAGCAGTACGTGACGTACCTGAAGTACATTGAGCGACTGATGGTCGGTGACAGGTCGCAGTTGCTGTTAGAGACCGTCTGGAACAATGCCTACCCTGATCTCAAGTCAACCTTACTCAGCATGGTCGACGATGCCAGTACAAACCACATGCAAGAGCTCGACAAGGTGATCGACTTTCTGATTCGCTCCCAATGTTATGGTCGTCGGGCTGGGCAGGCCAAGCAAGGTGGCCGTGGTGGCAACGCTGGCCAGTCACAACAGCCCCGTGGCCAGCAGGATAACGCCAATCACAGCAAGAAGAAGGGGGGGGGGGGCACCAGCAGGGAGGTGTCCAACAGCACCAAAAGCACCATCAACAGAACAGCAACAACCAGCAACGTCAAGACCAGCGCAATAACAACAACGCTCAAGCCAACACGACCGAGAAGACGTTTGCCTGCTGGAATTGCGGTGAAACGGGCCACAGGCAGGCCCAGTGCACGAAACCCAAGCAGGACACGCAGCAAGCCTCGGCCAATCAAGCCCAGCAGCAGAGCCAGACAATTGCAGCAGACTCCGACGATGACGGCGAGTCAGAGCTGTGGATGGCCACCGGTCACAGCGAGCCATTGAGCGGTGCATCGAACTGGCTCGTTGACTCGGGAGCTTCACACCATTTGTGTTCGGACGATGCCGTGCTTTTCGGCACGTCCCCATCCGGTCTTGCCGTTAAGGTGGCGAACGGTGGGCTACTTCGCGCAAACGTCAAGGGAACTTGTATTCTTCAAGTGGAGGGCGGCACAAAAACAAGACCAGTTCTTCTTCATGAAGTACACCACGTCCCCCCGCCCTGGGCCGAAACCTGCTGTCAGTGACGGAGTTGAGCGAGCACGGAATTACCACAATATTTGGCACAAGCGAGTGCACTCTGAAGAATCAGCGTGGAGATATGGTCGCAGTCGCGGAACGACAAGGGAAGATGGGGATTTTACGTGGTGATACTGTGGCATAGTGCCCCGGGATTTCCGGGTAATGTATGCCCGACACTCTCGGCTTCGAAGCCGACATCCAGCCCTTGGGGGAAAGCCCCAGGGCCCGAACCCATGAACTTGAAGTATTCGGCTGCCTGACCAAGGAGACACATCATACAACGTGACGACCCCAGGAGACTCGACCATAGTGAAACTAAGTAGTCGACAGATCCCAGTATAACTGCAAGCTGTAAGCTCTCCCCCGGGTCAGAGACCCAGGTGAAACCTAATTCAGTCTTACTTCCCCCCCCCAAGCGCACAGAGCTCGATCCCGACATCTATTAGCTACGGAGAAGGACGCGGCCCCGGGGACCCGCGATAGAAGACTGGACCCCCCAAGGTAACTCGATATCGTATTTGCCAGGGTTTCCCAAGGATCCCCAGGCATTCCATATTTGTGTCCCGGAGCGCGGTCTAGCCGGCACGGGTGTATACATTCCATATTCTTAGGGTCGTCCCCTGGGGTCTCTCCCCGAACAAACAATAGTACTGGCCCGTCGCCCCCGGAGTCTTCCTCCGAAAGAAGCAGTGTATATTTTAGTTGCGTGTCTTCCAGGCCCGGGAACTTGGTAGTGTCCCCAGGGCCTTTGTCTGTTTAACTACCCGTACGAGGTCCGCTAGTGCCTCAGAATTACAAAACTAGCCACCCGCGAACCGTACCTGATCGGGTTTCCCAGGAGCGAACACAAGTTGTTGGCCTTGTCCCTGGTCAAAACAACCGATTCGAAGGGGGTACACAAGGTGAGGTTACTGACCGAACCCCGGGGCCTTTCTCCTTAATAGAAAGCGGCAACCCAGGGTTCACGGCCCCGGATAAATCCTTCGTCCGGGAGGGCCGTCTATCCACTAGGAGATTATCCTGGTCCTATTTGAGTGTGTGTAATCCACCAGGCAGGCGAAAGCTCTAAGCGCTACGTCACAACTGGTGCGCGTGCCCGGATCAGGGAAGGTCTAATAACTCACTTTTGCTCTATTATGTCAACAGAATCAACAGGTACTAGTACGCCACAGCCCCGGGAATCCCGGGGCCCCGCCTCTCGCGGTAGTGCGAGAGGTCGAGCTGGACGCGGAGGACGCCCACGTCTAGAAGCTCATGAACCGCGCCGTTTGGCTCTCGCATCTTCGACCCCAAAAGTCCTGGAGCCGTCAAGCCCGAGGCACACTCGGAGCTCCGAAGTCACCGATGTCGACGCCGAGTTCAAGATCGATGACGCCCAAGCTGCGCAAGATGCCATGGGGAATAGTCAACCGATGACGATCGACCGACGAAGAACCATGGTCGTGCCTGCTTTCCCCGGGAATGCAGGCACCAACCCGGTGGGGTTGCCCACCACCCGGACAGCCGAGCTATCTGCTGCCCTTGCGGCGGAGAGACCAGTCGCCTTGTCTGCTTCCCCTGGGAATGCAAACAGAAACCCCACAGGCCATCCTGCAATCACCACCGGGCCGGTCTCCCAGGACCTTGTCCTCGCGGTCCGGGGAACCCGGGAGCCGACTCCCGGGAGCCCGCTCCCGACCTTCGAGCTCCATCCTGATGTCGCTGCCGTTCTGGGAACCACACGTGGTGAACCGTCCGAAGACACTCTCGCTTTAGGAGCTCGCTTCTCCGAAGCTCAGCAACGCCGATTCGTCGCAAGCCAAGTCGAACGGTGGATGTCCCGGGGTCCTGGTGTGATGTCACCCCCGGACCCATACTATCCCGAACGGCGTCACGGGTCGATGCGGAACTGACTCCTGGAAGCGGAAGAGACCATCCAGTATCTCCGGGATGTCAACACCTCCGGGGGCCCAGATCGCCCCTGGACGTCGAGCTTCCGGGTCGGACGCTCTGTTTCTCCGGGACCTTCTTGTCTCCGAGCAAGAAGCCTGGAACCAGATCGCTGAGGGCGGAGATTCAGCATTCGCCGAGAAGATGCCGCCTTCCAGATCTTGGACCCGGAGGCAGCAGCCTCCTATCCGATGGAGAATGACGGCGACGTCTTGATGCTGACTCCCAAGGAAAAGGAGTTGCTGGGAAGCGCTGTGGTTATCCGGCTCCGACTGGCTCACGTTCGGCCCCGGGAATGGTCTGAGTCCGTTATGGATCATCCAGACCCAAAGCGCCCCCGAGGTTCCCCGGGATCCACGCCGTCCATTCCGTCGTGGCCCGGTTCCGAAGATAGCCCCCGGGTCTGGGGCGCATTGCTCCCGGAAATCGTGGGCTCCTCGAGCATCGCTTCTGGGGACGCACCTATGCTGACTCCCGACGACAATATGTCATCAGCTGGTGGAGGTTCCCTGGGATCCCCGATGGCGGGGGTAACCCAGAGAGCATCGAAGCGTAGTCTTTGTTAATGCACGAGGCAGTATCATACGTAGCGCCCAGAACAGTGGCAAAAACCTCTATAAATGCTTATTGGGGGCTACAAGAAGACGTTTGGCGAGCCGTGATTGTACTCGAACGCGCATCGTGGTTACAGAACCCTCATTTCCGTCCAGATTCTCGATCTACATGTCTAGAAAGTTTTCTCGTGTCATTTCCGAGACGCGACCTGTGAGGATTACTGGCAGGATTCTAGTTCGAGAGCCATATCTTGCCAAGCAATGCGCTTGGGCATGATCGCTCACGTTCTCGGCGTTGGGAGGGGGGGGGGGCTTTATATGGGGACCAGCTAACAGGCGATTGAGACATGATGTATCTGCAAGCTCTGATTGGCTGTAATTAACGTGCCCAGACCTACCCTCGCCTGTTTGTGCATCGCGGCAGAAAATGGCCCGATTTCAAAGACCCTGCAAACGTTTTGTGTTGCTACCGTATCGTGTTGTGCTCATACACTTTTCATGTGGTGACACCGGCAACCGGGTGAAAGGTCGACATTGACCTCGCGTGGTATCCATGTAGATATCATCAGAAGCTTGGTGCGTGCGTACATTTACTTTACGCCTTGAGCCAACGAAATTATGTCGGACCAAATGGAAAGCGCCTGGTGGCAAACCGTCGGATTACTCGTGGAAAAAACGCTGCAGGCCGCCCGCGCCTTGACGGTCGCGCACTCTCACTGGTATAACTCTCTCTCTGGACGAGTCTCATCTTCAATATTAGGAGGTAGACATTAAGAGGTAGATCATTAGAATCACCGCGCTCTGGGCTTTCGCTCCGTATACCGGATATATCATCATTACTGTTGTCTACACATCATCCAAGTAATTGCATCGAGGTGGTACGCCTCGTGGCTTGCCAAAGTACTTATTATCGTCCTCCAGAATTGGTGCATCTGGACCACCTTCTTGATTGTTTGTAGCCCATACTTCATAAACGGCTTCAGCTACATCCCTGTAAAGGTTCTCGGCTTTATCGATTCTGGAGGATGCTGCTTCTGGGCTCGGCCTCTCTTCAGCTGATACAGGTTCGGGATCAAAGTTGGTAACTCCGAGTGTTCCAGCAAAAACGTCGGTCATGCGGAAGTTTACTGCTGCATACGCTTCTTCACTTGTTTTTGCGCAGTCTGCAGACCGCGCGTGCAGAACCGCATGTCGAACAGCAGATACAACAGCGTGTAGCAACGACGACATGTCACCGTGGTTGTAAGCTGCATGCACACGTACAAGTTCTTCCGTCGTAACAATCTTGTGATACGATAAGCGGGCCTTGCGGAGGCGAACAAGGCAGCTCTGCAGATGCGAATCTTGAGCAGTACTTGGTGAGTCCATCTCTGAAGGCTCTGCGTCCGCGGTTGGTAATGGTGCCACCGCTCGCGCTTTGTTTGATGTCATACAGTCACAGGGCCGAATATGCGCGACTGGCTTTCGTTTCGGTTTACAGCGCTCATTCATTATCCCAGTAGTTTCCGAGGGGAACGATGAATCAGGACACTACTCCATGCGGCTGTAACCTTCTTCGCTGGTTAAGTTCAGCGATACTTTGCGTAGACGGACCCCACCTCTTTCACGCAACCACTTGCCGTCCATTTTCAATCTTGCTTGCTCAGACATTCGTTCGCGCACCTCTGCGTAGTCTTTAGTGTAGATGTTACCAAACGGCTTGGCAAAGAGCCACACTGCGTTGTGAGCACGAATTGTCGGTGCAGTAACGTCGTGTGTGGTCCGAAGCAGTAGCAGTTCTTTCCGCGCATGCAAGTTGCAACCGCGGGAATTGAAAGTTTGGCCAAGTTGCCGTGTGCAACGTGCAGAGACCGCCAGGTGGCTTCGCTTTGCAGCAACTACAACGAGCATCGTCGTCAGCGCTCTGCGGTCGTACCTCGCACGCACCGTGGTCACCAGCTTGCTGTCGGTGGGCTCGTTGGAATGCTGTTCCCGCGTTGAATACATGCAGTCCGTGATTGCGCGAGCCAACGGAACGAAACGGCGGCGCGACTACCTCAGGCTGCGGAATGGGTGGCCCAATGTATGGATAGCAGTCGTCGGAATATTTATGCCGACTACGTAATTATGCGCGTTCCGGGCCGGTTTCATGTGATTTGATAAAGTAGAACCTACAAATGTTTTAACCAGTGGTTAGTCTGTAACCTATTCGTAACTAGTTACGTAACCTTTTACTTTGACGCTGTCGCCTTGGTCTTACATTTTGGTACTCCACATCGACATGTGAACCAAAGCTTGTCACCATAGCTGATGGTGACATCGGTACCGGAGGGAATCGGCCTAATTGCGACAACAAGCACTTTAGTGAATTTCCTTTGACGTGCTTCTGCAAAGATGCAGTTTGGAGCACAAGACTGGTTGATAAACCGAGTAAGCCCTCCGGACTCTTTTGCGTTGACATACACCTTTTTCCTTGATGCCCTTGTCTGCAACTCCAATGTATACTCGCTGAGCACGTCCTTGTCTTTATCACAGTCATATGTGGTAAGAATACCAGTGTACTCGCCGATTACACAGCCCACAGGAATAAAACTTGTTGATCGTACTCCATACCCGAACGGGGTGCTAACAAGTTCCAAATCACGAAACTCGTAGACGCTGTTCCCAGCACGTGAACAGTTGCTGGGGATACAGTAAACACCCATATCGGCATTACTGTAGGTGTCCCGAAAACAGTCCACCCGACAGCTACACGGATCCAGATCTCCAAAGTCCGGAAACTTGAGCTTTTCAGGATTCTCGCATTCCGAGACCGTACGTGACCCATTCGGCCAATGACTGCAAAAACTGGAATAGGTGCGAAATCTTCAGCTGCAGTGATTCGCTCTTCATCCTCGCCGGTCAGGTCAATAGGGTTGTGGCTGCTGCCTGTGTCGAGACCACTTGCCATAGTAATTGTTAGATTTTCTGCATTGAAGTCTTCGAGCTTGATGTCCTTCATCTGACGGTCGTGAGGTGCTTACAATGTTCGAAGAGAGACGTGACGTGATGTTTTAGGCGCGCTAGCAGCTTTCCGCGCACGGGCAGTCAATATAGGGTACTGCGCGGGCGCATGCAGTGGACTTGCACGCAAGAAGCTATTACTTCATGAGGCGTGGCTACGAATCTGTACACACAACACACGTCATGGGTTGGCATTTCGTGGTTTTGTGTGACATCAGCTTCTCGATTTCAATGGCAGCAGCTTGCAGCGAAAGGGAAGTTACCATCTCGGACCAATCGATGCGTTTAGGCATCCTTCAAAAGAATTTCAGATTTGAGTATTGCTTGGATTGGCTGGGATGAATGTGTTTGTGAATCAAGCGTGCTGGCTCTGAGCCATTGTTGCCGCTGGTTGCAAAGTCTACAAGACTATTATGAATTATAATGCTGCCACTAGCTGCAATACCCGTTCACGTTATTACTGGGGGGAAATTGATGCTGTGGGTTGGCGTTTCATTGGACAAAACTGATTAGCATCCAGTGTATCTCCTACATACCTTGTGCACATCATTGTGCGCATCAGAGCGAATGGCGACAACGCATCACCTACAGACAACGACCGGCAAACATGCCACCTTATGAACGGCATCCTTCATAGTGAAGGATGCGATCTGAAAACGACTGGAAAACACGATACGTGAAATCTGATTGGGCAAAACTTACAATTGCGTTATCGAAAATGCCCACGACAGATCCCAAGATAAACAGTAATATACAAAAAAAAACATTTTAAAAAGAAAAACAGATTTATTTATGCAATCAAACTTTAACTGTTGGGTAGCGTGGGATCGCCTTTTGAAACGCCTGCTAGACATCTTTACTACCAAGCTGGTTCCACGACGCGATCGTTCTCTTCATGCAGATCATACGCTTGACTACAGCAGACTCGTCCCCCGTGGTGTCTTCCATCAAGCTTTGAGATCTCATGAGCTGCTTCAGTGGGCCCATCACCCCAACGTCGAGCGGTTGACAGACTGAGGTGCAATTTGGGGGGAGAGCAACTACTTGAGCATTTGCATCATCTAGTACGGCATTCTGGCCCACGTAGGAGACATGAGCATCAAAATTGTTCACGAGAAGCAATGATGGTGCGTCATCCTCGTACTTCAGCAGCTAGCTGGTATATATCTTCCACACTCGTGCATCCATCCGAGCATTTTCTTGGACAGCATACACATGACATTTAGGGTAGTGCTTCAGGTCTTTTGCCTCAATAGAACCACCGGGCTTCCCTCGAACGATAAACAGTATCGGAAGTTTTTTTTTTTACCTATAAAAGCAAATAAAAATACGTTATTAACCTTTATTTAACAAAATACCCTGAAACTTACCATCGGCACGAGCAGTTATCACTGCTGTAAGACGCGTAGAATGCTTGTCCAGTCCAAGTACATTTGCCGAATCTCGTCGTCCCTTTCCAGCCCACATTGTTTTGGGCGGCATGGCGAAGTCGATTCCAGTTTCGTCGACGTTGTATATCTCAGAGCGATTATACTCGCTGAATCCTCCCCAAACGTTTAGTGCAAACTCGAGGTGCGTTGCTGTTAGCGCCTCTGCATTTTTTATCGTCGCCTGGGGCTTCTGTGGAGTGTAACCATACCTGTAATAAAACATATATCACCGAATAAACTTACATTCACAGTAAAATCATTTTTGTTTTGCAATGTACCTTCCACAAAATCGTTGGCATGCTCGTTCTAACGCGTTAAAACCACTCTGGGGTGACGTCTTGTCAGTCATGTAGTCAATCAACCAGTTGGGATGGTTGCGTTAGATATGCATGATCATGTGCTTGGTAGATATAATCTATTGAGTACAAATAATGCGAAAATAACGGTTAAATATAGTTTTACGCCAAATCTCTGGATTTTAATCCAGAGTTTCTACAGAGGTCATTCGACCCAAATTAATCCTCTATTCTTAATCTTTCTGTTACCCAAACTAAAATACGATACATCCGTTAATATTAGAACCTCTTATAATATGTTCTTACTGCAATATTAGATGCATTTTGAGACCTCTCTGCCCTTACAGGGGTCTTTCATCCTAGTAATAAATATTATGGTCATTTCTGCAAATATCTAAACTCTTCAAATACAAACTGAAATACTAGATGTCTTTATTAATTGATACCCGTGGAGACTGAAATAAACACAGTGAATGTTGCTTGTGGCGGCCACAGGTAACACCAAAACCCAAGTCGTCCGAAAATGACCCAGCGAATGTTACTCGAAGAGGCTGGGTTAAATTCAAAACTTGGTCCGACACCCAGATTCTAGTGGGTTTTGAGTATGAAAATCTATCCAACCCAGATGCACTGGGTGCTTCTCAATGAGCAGTGATCATACAGCGTAAATACCACGCATTAATATGCCGTAGTCATTCCAACGAGACTCGCAGAAGAACCTGCCTAGATAGATGCGCTCTATCCCCCACCTACATTCTCGAGGCCACGGTGTGCGGCGTGCAGGGCAAACTGCGGCGCGCTTCAGTCCACTTATCTATCCTTCCGGTCCGTGACTACTGTGAACGAGACGTGCGCGTACCGGGTACATTCAGAGAACGCCCAGTAGACACTGTACGAGGCGGGGGCCGATGTCACAGCCATCTTTCCCCTTCGGGGCATTATAGGGGCGCCGAGACGTCGGCCAAGGACATTCGAGCCGTGGGGAAGATTTACCATGATGTTTTACAGGGGACCATCCAGTCATAATAACGTATGTACTTGTCGGCTTGTCGTTAGAGCCAGCCATTAGGCGGTTGTAGACTCGAACAGAAGTTGCTACCAGACAGCCACCTCAACTAATCTGCTGATATAAAGATAGCGTGAATGGAGGAGACTAATCCAGTCCCTCCTCGCCTACACACCCTTAGAAGAGATAGATCCGACGTATGCGGTCGCTACACTAGCAAGGAGGCTCAACCAAATGACTCTAAACTAGCGTAATGAACGTGAGAACACGTTTACTACTAAAAAGAGGTGTACTGACATCACGCTGATTTGGTGGTGTTATTGTGCTCAGACTTGGAAGGAGTGCTAGATGCCGTGCGTAGAAGATGCAAAAGTGCATTCGTGTAGGTGCCCACGTCGGTTCTTGTTTCTGGTGCTATCTGTCTTTGTCAAAAGTGAAGTATTTTGTCAATTTCAAATGTTCCTGTCCAAAAATCCAGAGCTTCCCCGTGTATGTCACGGCATTAGTTTTAAATAGAAATATGTGAAATACCTGCTCGTCGCGTCGCCGGTCCTTCATGAAGTTGAGCAAACCATGAGCAAAAGGGAAAAGTTCACGCTTACCCTATCCCTTAAGCGTCGGGCTGCGCTCCGATCCTGAAAAATCGCGGATTTCGTCCTTTTGACCAATCCAATCACGGATTGTGCGCCTTGGAATCCCGAGCTGGTTCGCTGCTTTTGCGCCGCTGCTGGTTGCCACTATGTCTAAAACTTCACCTTTTTTTTAGATCTTATACGACCTCTTCTTCTTCGGAATCTTGCAAGTTTAAAAGTGTTCTTTAAAGTGGCGCTTGTATTCGCCCGACAAATTAAATGCTCTGGCAGCCAGCCATTTAACAACACTATTTTATGGCTTCTGATTAGATAAAATTGTGAGATTTGATTCTATGGATGTGCCACTCTTTAGTGGCGGGTTTTGCCGTCGGGGAGATTTGCCGGGCGTTGTCTGTACAGTCACACCTGTTTATATGATCCTCCCTATTTGAGCCCCGCAGTTTATAAGATCCAAAATCTAGTGTAACCATTTTTTTTACTTGATTTTCGTATATTTGCTGCTTATATGCACATATGGTATATGAGCCACACTGTCTGGCAACGAATTGTGACCTAACCTCTTTATTTGAGTCACGGCTCCGCATCTGGTCCGCTCACTATCCGAAACCCAGCCACGAGAAACGCAGCCCCCCCCCTCTCCCAACTCCCCCGACACCGCATCCATGCTTTGGTTCGGGAGACTGCGATGCGTCAGCGAACTATACACGATTTATTCGTGTGTACCACATAATAATCTTAACTGAGGCCATTTTATATGAGCCAGAGCTGCGTTGGGTCACCAACCATGGCAGGTTTGACTGTAATTATGCTTTCCAGGCCCTTACGACATAAAAACCAAAACCTGGTGCTATTCTGCATTTTGTACAGATACCGCTGATCCTTTTGAACAGTACCATTTATGCAAGTTCATAGTGGTTATAAACTGTGCGAAGAATATGTGATATTGCAGGTTTGAATTTGCAGTTTATCGCTTAGGTCAACACATACCCGCCGTTCCGGAGGCGTGGCGTGCTGCGATACCGGACTTCCTGAAGCAGTTCGCGATCTTCTCCTCCTTCACGTTTGCCCACATTTCTCGCACCCACTCCATGTAGCCCGTCATCCAGCTGTCGGTGAGTTTAAGCGCAGGAATGCTAGGGAGGTTGGACTTGCTTGTTCGGTGCTGAGGCCGCGAGACAGACGAACGCGCTCCTGCTCCATTTGCTGGAGAAATTCCTCTAGGCGCTCTTCGAGCTCCGGGCTCCGCAGGTTCAGCGCGTGGCCGTTAGGAGTCTTCGCCGTGTGGAGTTTGCGCTCAATGTCTTCTGCCTTGGGGAGATAGTTGACCGGGAGGGTGGGGGCGACCGAGAGAAGGTAGACTGAGCCCGTACGAGCTCCGAGAGCGAAGGGGCTGGATGTGTACGACGGTACCCGTCGACGATCTCCCATTTTTGCTTGACTGTCATCCACTTGCCCTTGGTTCACTTGGTTGTTGCCCGCATGTCGATCGTCCGCTGCGACGGTATTTTAATTCTGGGCGGGAGTTTTGAATCTCGATCTGGATTATACGGTGTCCTTTCTAAACGAATATGTCGAATCTAACAATTAGTAAAGGGTATCCGTTGATCGTGTGTTCAAAAGGCTCAGCGGGATTTTAATACAGTACGTTCTCATGTCTCAGATGTGGCTGATCCAAAATCATGTTCATAAAATATTCCGCTGGTCGACATCCTACAGCTCGACCGAACTCGTCTCCTTCTTATCTGTAGTAGTCTCCTTGGCCTCTTCATTGCTGCTTGTAGGCTTATCGTCAAGCAGACACGAGAGCACCTCCAGCAGTTCCTCGTCGGAGACGTCGTGCTCGCCGCTGGCGTCCAGCTCGAGGTCCTCGCCGATGGGGGTCACTTGGACTGCATTGGTGTGTACCCCCCAAGCTGAGACGGTGGCGTCCACGCTCGTGGGCGAGTGCTTGTCCCGCTTGGCGTCGCTAGCTAGCGGGTGGCCGAAGCGGATGTGCTGGTTGCGCATGTGGCGGTTCAAGTTGCCCGTGGAGCTAAAGCTCTTGTTGCAATTGGCAAACTTGCACCGCCGCGTGGGCGTGCCCATGTGCACGCGCAGGTGGCGCTGCAGCTTGTGCGCCGTAGTGAACGTCTTGGCGCACGCCGGGGCGGGGC